>PVKC010014913.1:0-21850 GCA_004027635.1 Crocidura indochinensis | reverse complement strand
TAGGTTTCATTCCAAGAATGCAAGGATGGTTTAACATAAGAAAATAAATCAACATAATACACCATATCAATAAAAAGAAAATAAAACCTTATGATCATATCAATAGGTAAACAGAAAGCGCTTGATAAGATCCACACTCAACTGGGGGGGGGGGTTAGGGCACACGGTGAAGCTCAGGGGTTACTCCTGGCTATGCACTCAGAAATAGTTCACGGCTTGGGGGACCATATGAGATGCTGGGGCATCAAACCAGGGTCTATCCTAAGTCATACACCTGCAAGACAAATACCCTACCTTATGACACTGCTCCAGCCCCTTTATCATTCTTGATAAAAACTCTTAACAAGATGGGAATGAAAGGAAATTCTATTAATATAGTCAAGGCCATTTACCACAAGCCAATAGCAAATATTATTCTCAATAGAGATAAACTAAAAGCTTTTCCTCTAAAATCTGGTACAACACAAGGCTGACCTCTCTCACCACTCCTATTCAACATAATACTAAAAGTACTTGGCCTAGAATTAGTCAAGAAAAATATATCAAGGGTATACAGATAGGAAAGGAAGATGTCAAGCTCTTACTGTTTGCAGATGACATACTATATTTAGGAAATTCTAAATACTCTACCAAAAAGCTCCTAAAAACAAAAGATTCATATAGCAACGTCACAAGCTGCAAAATTAACATGCAAAAATAAATGGCCTTCCTTCACAAATAATGATTTGAAGAAATGGACATTAAAAAAGCAATCTAACTCACATTCGTGCCACACAAACTCAAATACCTTGAAGTTAACTAAAGAGGTGAAGAGAGGTGAAGGAACTATACAAAGAAAATCATAAAACACTGCTTCAAGAAATAAAAGAGGTTCTGATATAAACTTAAAATGGAGAGACACTTCTACAGACTTCCTTATTAAACATACAACACAGAGAAGGACAGACAAAACAAATACATAGTGGGGAAATTTTGAAATAGTTGGGTGGGGTGTTAAATTTAGTGAACAACTTTGGTCTATGATTTGACCTGTATGGTATTGAAGGTAAAAATGGTAAATGGGGGGGGGGGGATAGTGTTTGGGACTGAGGCAGTAAAGGACTAGAAATGAGCACTGTAGGGCAGTGTCAAGGGCACAATACAAGATGTATATTATACATATGTAAAATATATGGATAGGATACTAGCAATATATATTGTACACGTGGGAACGTGTGCCCCGCATGGTTTTTAAAACAGAGAACAAATGCAGAGACTTCCCTTAACACCCAGAAGACTTAACAACAACGACCTGCTTTCAGGACTGAGCTCTCTGCATCACCCTCTAATTGTAAGGTGAAACTAAAGGACCCTCCACACCATCCGTACTTTGAGGTAGAATATGGACATATTCCAGGATCCTTAGTTACAGAAACCTGACACCAACAACAGTGAATATGTGAAAAAAAAATGCATTGGCACTACAGACAATGACTTGGATTGGACAACCTTGTATACCTTGGGCCTAGAAAACTTCGGTGTAAGGTCTCCTTGTATTTAGGCCAAGCCTTTTCCTTTCCATGTCCTCTATATTTTGTTGGGCCTATCCAAACAATTGCCACTCTAATACCTTCTTTGCTGTGCTTCTTTGACTCATTCTTAATGAAATAATGTATTATGATCAAGAGTGTCAACAATACTATAGCCTTTAATGTTAAAGGAGTTACATAAATTTTGTGGCTTTAGATTGCTTTGTATACTGCTAAGAAATGTTATAATGTGGGGCCCGGGAGATAGAATGGAGGTAAGGCGTTGGCCTTTCATGCATAAGGTCATGGGTTCGGATCCTGGTGCCCCAAATGGTCCCCCGTGCCTGCCAGGAGCAATTTCTGAGCATGGAGCCAGAAGTAACCCCTGAGCACTGACGGATGTGACCGAAAAAAAAAAGAAAGAAATAAAAGAGGACACAGGAAAAGGATGCACATATCCTATTTATGGGTTGGAAGGATTAACATCATTAAAACGGAAATACTTCCAAAATCTTTGTACATATTTAATGCAATCCCTCTAAGAATACCCATGACATTCTTCAAAGAAGTAGATCAAACAGTCCTGAAATTCATTTGAAACAATAAACATCTGCAAAAAGCTAGGCAAGCCCTGGGAAAAGGAATATGGGGGGCATCACTTTACCCAACTTCGAATTGTATTACAAAACTGTAGTCATTAAAACAGCATGGTATTGAAATAAAAACAGAACCTCATGTTAGTGGAGTAGACTCGAGTATTCAGAGAATGTCCCCCAGACATACAATCAATTACTCTTTAAAGGGGCAAGACATGCAAAATGGAGCAAGGAAAGTCTCTTCACAACAAGTGTGTTGACAGAACTTGTCAGCCACTTGCAAAAGAGTTAACAAGGACCTCCACCTAACACCTTACACAAAGGTCAAATCCAAATGAATTAAAGACCTTGATATTAGTCCCAAAATCATAGAGTAAATAGAACAACACATAGGTAAAACATTCTTGACATTGAGACTAAGGGCATCTACCAGGAGGAAACAGCTCTCTCCAAAAAAGTAGAAGCAGAGATAAACAGATGGTACTATATTAAGCAGAGAAACTTCTGCACCTCAAAGGAAATAGTGTCAGGATACAAAAGCCACCCACAGAATGGGAGGAACTATTCACTTATGACCCATCAGACAAGGGGCTAATATATAATGTATACAAGATACTGACAGAACTTAATAAGAAAAAAATCTAACCCAACAAAAAATGGGAAGATAAAATGAAAAAAAAAAGTTTTCAAAGAAGAATTACAAATGGAGCTGGAGTGGAGGCGCAGAGTAGTAAGGCATCTGCCTTGCCGGCGCTAGTCTAGGATGGACAGCGATTTGATCCCCGGCATTCCATATGATCCCCCAAGCCAGGAGTTATTTCTGAGTGCATAGCCGGGAGTAACCCCTGAGTCACTGGGTGTGGACCCCCCAAAAATAATTATAAATGGCCAAAAGACAATGAAAATTGTTCCACATCACTAATCTTCAAGGAGATGCAAATCAAAACAACAATGAGGTACCATGTCATGCTAAAGAGATTGGCACATATAGCAAAGAACAAGATTAATCAATACTGGTGGGGATGGGGGGAGAAAGGGATTCTCACTCAATGCTGGTGGGAATGCCATCTAGCCCAATCTTTATGGAAAATAATATGGAAATTCTTAAAAAATCTAGAAATTGAGTTCCCATATGATCCAGCTATACCCCTAGGGATATACTCTAGGAACACTAAAATGCATTCATCACACCTATAATTATTTGCAGCACTATTTACAATAGCCAGACTCTGGAGCCAAACAAGATTCCCTTCAATAGATGAATGGCTAAAGAAACTATGGTGCATATACACAGTAGAGTATTATGCAGCCATGAGAAGAGATGATATCATGAAATTTTCTTATACATGGATGGACATGGAAACTGTTATGCTGAGTGAAATAAGTCAGAGGGAGAGAAACTCACAGAATAGTCTCATTCATCTCTGGGTTTTAAGAAAAATAATAGTTATTATTGTAATAATGCCCAGACATGAAGGCCTGAAGGACCAGCTCAGGATATGAAGCTCATCACAAAGTGTGAGTGAGTGCAGTTAGAGAAATAACTACACTAACAATAACCATGACAATGTTAATGAGTAAGAGACGTAGAATGCCTTTCTCACATACAGGCAGGGGGTGGGGGTGTAGATAGATAAGGGCATTGGTGGTAGGAATGTTGCACTGAGAAGGGGGGTGTTGTTATTATGACTGAAACCCAACTACAATCATGTTTGTCGCCATGTTGTTTAAATAAAGATATTATTTTTAAAAATCTTGTACAAATCATTTTCAACTATTTTTTACTAAACTGGAGAGAATACCTAATTCAGTTTTTAGTTCACTAATTAAAAATTTCTGAACACTTTTGAAAGTAATTGAGTCAACCAACAGAAAAAGGGTCATTTATTGTTAAAAAAGATTTATTGACAGTAAAGAGCATTTATTGTTACAAATGAATTCAGGGAGTGTTTGATCCACTTCTTTAAAATATACCATGGATATCCAAGAGGGATTACGTTAAATCTGTACAATGCTTTGGAAAAGTATACAGTTTTAATTATGTTAGTCCTCCCAATCCATTAAAAGGGTATACGTTTCCATTTCCTTGTGTTCTCTTTATTTCTTGAAGCAGTTTTGTGGTTTTCTTTGCAGAGGTATTTCACCTATTTCGTTAGAAGTGGATCAAACGCTCCTGAAATTAATTTTGAATAAATACCCACAAATAGCTAAAGCAATCCTTGGGAAAAAGAAGATGGGAGGCATCACTTTACTCAACTTTAAATTTTACTATAAAACAATAGTCACTAAAACAGCATGGTATTGGAACAAAGACAGACCGTCTGATCAATGGAATAAAAGTGAGTTTTCTGAGAATGACCCCTCAGTATACAACTAATTAATATTTGATAAAGGGACAAGAAATATAAGGCAGAGCAAGGAATGCCTCTTCAACAAGTAATGTTCAAATAATGTCAACATGCAAAAAAAGAACTTAAAGGTCAAATCAAAATAGATTAAGAACCTTGATATCACACCTGAAACCATAAGTTACATAAAGGAAAATGTAAGCAACATACTCCATGACATTAAGATTAAAGGCATGTTTAAGAAGGAAAATATCACTGTCCATGCATTTGGAAGTAGAGATAAACAAATGAGATTACATTAAACTGAGAAGCTTCTGCACTTCAAAGGAAACAGTGAATAGAATACAGGTATTACTCACTAATGGGAGAGACTATTCACCCAATACCAATCTGATGAAGGGTTGGTACCTAGGATATAAAAGGTACTGGCAGAGGCACAGAGGGGACCACTTGCTTTAGCAACCCTGGTGGGGGGGTAGGGGAGAGGATATGGGAAGTAGGACGGGAACAGAGGTGGAGGGAGGACTATTTGGTGATGGGAGTTCCCCTGATTTTATGTTAATTTGTACCTAAAATATGATTGTCAACAATATGTAAGCCAATATAATTAAAATAAAAATTATATTAAAAAAAGGTACTGGCAGGACTTTACAAGGAAAAATTCTAACTCCATTAAAAATTGGGAAGAAGAAAAGAACAGGAGAAGAATTTTAGAATTTTCTAGAAGAAATACAGATAGCCAAAAGGCACATGGAAAAATGTTTCACATCACTTATCATGAGGGAGATGCAAATCAAAACAATAATAATGTATCATCTCATACCACATAGAAAAATAACATGATTTTATTATCTTCCTTCAGAATTTTCAAAAACCAGGAACCAAGAATCTTCAGTAAAGACAACTTGGGTAGTCTATAAACTATATGAGCTGCTTCATCCCTAGGTATTCTCTGTTTTTGTTGTTGTTTGTTTGTTTGTTTTTGTTTTTTTAGCAAATATATTCCATTTCTAAGCAATGAGGATCAGAGGTTAGTCTAAATTTTTTTATTGCTATAGCTAATCCCTTTATGAATAATTGAGTGTTGACTACAAAAGTGACTCGATAGTTTAGCAATCAGTTGCTAATTCTACTTTATCGTTTCCCTGCCTCCTTTGGAAGTAGGCACTGTTAAATTAAATTGGACATCCTCACTGTAAATAAAAAAGCTTGGGAAATACATACAGACATGAAATATTCATGAGGATTCAATTCTCTAGACATTTATAAGCAGTTCTCAATCCTATGTATTATAGAATTGAAATCTCAATTATACAAAGCCAGATAATATAAGACAGAAAAATGATGCCAGGTAATCACAGCTACAGTAGTACACAGAAAGCATCACCATGAAATTAAAATTATGAGCTCTTGAAACAAATTTGTTTCTGAATACAAAATCAAAGTACAAAATAAAAGATTACCCCAGTTGGAAAACTATATTAAAATAGCACGAATTTAAAAAAAAGGACTTATAGCCCAAGTATATTCTCTCTGTTGTGACCCATTCAAACTTACTCACTTTTTGAAATATTAAGGGTATTCGAGTTCCTGGTACTTTTCTCTGATCTTGTTCTAACAATACTGTCAAGGGAACACCAAAGAGGCCAGAATCTGAAACAATAAAATAAAAATTTTCTTCACTTTAATCAACAATTTAATGTTATTTAACGCATGAACATACTAATATAGTCATCCAATAAAAAACAACTTATTTCTCTCCTTTTAAATGTTCTGTATTGAAATTAGGACTGTTAAGCAAAGCATCCACTGTAAGCACTAAGGTACATCCCCAGCTCTTATCAAACTATTCAATGCAATGTTAATGACATTGTCTAGACATTTAGATATACTTATGCTAGCAGGAAACTCCTGATCCTCTATACATAACAATCAAAAAAGGAAAGATAAATGACTGTACTAGTCATCAAAATAAACTATAATAAAATTAAAAGTTTTGGTAAAAAAGGCAAATAATTTTTATGTTCTACTTGACTTTCTTTGTATGGTAAAATGCTTTCTGAGAAGTTATCCAATATCAGTATCTTTTTCTACAAATAATTTCTTTTTTAATAATAATTTCTGTATTTGAGCACCATAGTTACAGAAATATTCATAGTTGGGCTTCAGTCATAGAATGTACATCGCCCTTCATCACCGCAACTTTCCCGTTACCAATGTACACCATTTCATTTCCACCTCCCACCCCCCTGCCTGTATCTGCTTCACTCTCTCACTCTCTTTCATTGTTCTTTTAAAAGTAGATACTTAGTGAATGAGGTAAGTGGAAAGCCTGTCTATAATACAGGTGGGGATAAGGTGGGGAGGAGGAAGATTTGGAACATGGGTGGTGGGAATGTTGCATGGATGAAGGGGGGTGTTCTTTACATGACTGAAACCCAACTACAATCATATTTGTTATCAAGATGTTTAAATAAAGATATTGATATTTTAAAAAAGGTAGATACTTGGCTAGGGCTGGAGTGATAGCAGCACAGCTGGTAGCATGTTTGCCTTGAACACAGTCAACCTAAGTTTGATCTCCAGCATTCCATATGGTCCCTCATGCCTGCCAGGAGTGATTTCTGAGTGAAGAGCCAGGAGTTAACCTTGAGTGCCTCTGAGTGTGGCCCCCAAACAAATAAATAAAAGTAGATACTTTGCATTTCTAAATACAAATGTGTAGTTTTGTTTATGTGGGAATGAATACCTTCAGAAGAAATGATAGGATATTGATTTATAATTTTTCTAAATCAAATGCAAATGCCTTAATTCTGGTTTAAACATAACTTCTACCAAGCAGTCAAGTCCCTAACTCATAACTAAGTGAATAGTTAACAATAAAATGTGACATATACCAGCAAGGAGATGTAACTTATTTGTTGTCATGAAAAAATAATATCTTGTAGTGTATGACAAGATATCAGAAACTATGAGACCAAACAGAGATCATTTAAAAGAATGCTAACAATTTGTAAAAACTTAGTTTGAGCATTAAGACCAAATAATACAAAATGCCAAGCATCTAGTTTATAAGAACCTTATGTAAGATGCAAAATATATAAAAGAAAGAAGACTATTAATAGTATATGCATGTAGATAAAGAGATAGCTCAATATGCTGAGCTCATGCTTTGAATATGAGAGGTCGGAGTTTGACCCCCAATACCACATGGTCCCTAAGGACAAAGTAGGTGTTAGTCGTATACATTGTTGGGTGTGGCATAAATACCATCTCATGCCAAAAACAGTGATAATCAATAAAAATTCCTTAATATGTCTTTCACATCTAAGTATTGGAAAAATTATTATAAAAAACATATTCATTACCCACTTTAAAAGTCTTGTGTATTGTCACAGTTTAAACAATATTTCAACTTTATTTAGAAAAAGCTTTCTTATGAGTTTCTAAGATATGATCTGAAACTTTATTATCCATAGAGAATTTGAGGAAAACCAGAAATACTATTTAATTCAAGAATTTACCATCCCAAGTTTTAAGATAAAAATGCAGAGAATCTGAGCACAGAATGAGGGCTCAAGGGGCCCTGCATGGAAGGAAGGGCCTGAAGGGAATGTATACTTCAGTCTTCCAGAGAAATTGCTCTTCAAACTTAAATCAGGTGGATGTTTGTCTTTGCTAATGTTACCATAGCAACTTCATAATCCACATTCTTATTTTCTCTTTAGCAGATAACTTCAATGTTAAAAATAAATAAAAAAAGGGAACACAGATGCCGAAAGAGTAAAGAATTTCAACAGAAAGTAATCTAAATTTCCAGACTGATCAAATGTTGGAAAGATGAAACTTAAGAAATGTCTATTCTCTAGTATATTTTAAAATGGTTTATATTATATTTTTAAAAAGGTTTAATTTATATAACGGATAAAGCAAGCTGCTTACAAAATAAAAACTATGCCCATCTCTGATGAGCATAATTAAGGGTAATCGTGTGCCATAATATAATTTTCTTAATAAAATAAATATTACATTTATATAAAGAATAATATAAATGAATAAGGGTAAATAGCAATGCCCTCTATATTCCCCATAAAATGAATATGCATGAGTATTAACTATTGATAAAGTCATTTTTAAAGATCTGATTGTGCAAATAAAAATACATACCAAATACAATTTTTAAAAATTAAGAGTTTTTAAGAAACAACAATATTTCAGTTAAAACTTCTTGATTCATAATTTAATATTATGATAGCTAAATATTTTATTGTAACATTTCATTAGTCCAATAAAGTGTATTTTTTATCAAATTCTAAATTTTTTAAAGCAGTATTTTATTTGAGGGGCACAGTTAGCAGTGCTGAGATGCTATTTCTGGCTCGGGGCTCATTAGCTATTTCTGGCAGTTTTAGGGATCAAACTCAGGTTCTCCTACAAGCAATGCATACACCCAGCCTATTGTGTTATCTCTCTAGTCCAGAAAGCAATGTTTTAGAGTCTAAACTTCAATTGCACTTTAGTTTTTGGTTAAACAGTAAGAAGAAACTCACTCAAAAATAGAAACAAAAGAACATCCTTGTTATAAAAGTAATTCCAACTGTTTTTAATCTAAAGTTTACCTTTTGTTTTGATTTTCACAGCTTTTTGTTGCTTCATTTCAATACCCAAGACATCACAGAGAGCAGTCAGTTCAACCAGAACTAGAGGGCAAACTTTCTTCATATCCTGGGGAGCGAGGTCACCAATCTTGGTGGTGCCAGTTTTGTCTTTTATCAATTTCTAAAATAGAGATAATGCATATAGTAAATGTGTACAGTAATTCGTTTCTTTGACAATGAAAGTTGAAAACATTTAACTACAAAAATAAGCAAAACTCAGGGGAAAAAAGCTACACTAAAACTTCTTCAGTTAGAACAAAAAATAATACTACAGCATTAATGATCCTCATACTATAGGGATATCAGAAGTCAATATTTAAAGTCAAACGGTGGGACCAGACTAAGTTATCAGATTCCTAAGGCCAGTGTCTAAGAAGATAAGGCAAGCAGCAAACTCCTATAAAAGAAAGAACTTTAACAGATTTCCAAAAACCAAGGAGGATTAAAAATCAAGCACAAGTCATGATGGGGGAAGGGCATCAGGGATGAAAGAAGAGTAAATAGAGTAACTATATTTGGGTGCCTCAGAATTATTAGCTATATTCTAGAAGGATATGAATCTGAATATCAATCAGAGCCTAATACATGAGAAATGTATACTGATCTATAGCTAAAGCCCTAACTATATTGGATGTTTTTACTAGTCATGCGAACCAAATAATGTATAGAGGATAGTAGCACTGGGCAATGGCAAAGTATATGAGAGTGTGGAGCATGGATATTAGAGTCTGATGGCTGATAGTCAGTCATCTAACTTCTAATTCAATTTTTATGGATTCATCAATTGCTAGCCCATTTTTCTGTAAAATAAAAGAAAGGGAAAGACTAGACAAGGGAAATAAAGTGGGGGGGGTATAAAGAAAAGAAACATATAAAATAAAGGCCCAATTCAAAGGACAACCAACAAATCATATGTACAAAATTTTATATAGACTTCACTTCCACACATAAAGGCAAAAGATACTCAAGAACGTGTCTATATTCCCTCTACTTTTTTATATGTATGCTGTGCTGAAATCACTGTTGAAGGAACCATAGAGGACACCAATTGAGTCCTGTTGAAATTATTTCAATAATCAATACTAAACCATTTTTAATAATTTATAAGACCATTTCACTTGTTTTCTCTTGAGTATAAAGTCAAAAGCACAAAACATACAACTACTGAATAGGCTTAAGGCATAAAGAGTTAAAGTATCTAGCTGACTTTTTTTTCTTTTTTTGTTTTTTTTTGGGGGGGGCACACCCAGTAATGTGCAGGGGTTACTCCTGGATATGCGCTCAGAAATCACTCCCGGCTTGGGGACTATATAGGAAGCCGGGAGATTGAACTGAGGTCCGTCCTAGGCTAGTGGTGGCAAGGCAGAGATGCCTTACTGCTCCATGCAATGGCTCTGGCCCCTAGTTGACTTTTCTGGTTATTAAAAAAATAAAACCATGCCACATTTAATT
This sequence comes from Crocidura indochinensis, assembly GCA_004027635.1. Taxonomy (NCBI): domain Eukaryota; kingdom Metazoa; phylum Chordata; class Mammalia; order Eulipotyphla; family Soricidae; genus Crocidura; species Crocidura indochinensis. Next base: position 11,288 of record PVKC010014913.1, on the reverse strand, counting down.
TTTGTTGTAGATAATATGGCTATTTGTCATAAAATTAGTTCATAATCATTATACTATTGTAAACAAATCATTTAATTTTTTCTCGATTTTAAATTAATATACTTAGTACCCAATGAATACTCAATTCGTTGTACCCAAATGAATTAAATTAAAATACTTAAATATAATGAATACCTCAAGATACCACAGAAATTTCTTCACCTGCTACTTTAGTATGTTATTGAGAAAAACTATTCTTAAATCCAAACATAATTTATAGCTCAAGAATACAGGTCAGTAAAAAATTCATTGGATTCAACATCCCAAAATTCTTTATACTTCAAAAGCACATTATAACAGTCGTGATTTGGGGCCTGGGAGATAGCATGGAGGTAAGGCATTTGCCTTTCATGCAAAAGGTCATCGGTTCAAATCCCGGTGCCCCATATGGTCCCCTGTGCCTGCCAGGGGCAATTTCTGAGCATGAGCCAGGAGTAACCCCTGAGCACTGCCGGGTGTGACCCAAAAGTCACACACACAAAAAAATAACAGTCATGATTTATTCAAAATATTTTATGACCTCATAATTTCTGTAGAGATCTCCAAGCAGCACCTTTCTTGATTTAATCATTGCAACCTTCCTGAAAATGTAAATCTCAGAAATGCCATGAATATTCTAAAAAATAAGAAATTGCATGACCAGAGTAATAGTTTAGTGGTAGGATGTTTGCCTTGCATGCAAATGACCTGAGATGGATTTAGGTTTGATCCTTGGCATCCCATATGTCCCTAGAGCCTGCCAGGAGCAATTTCTGAGCACAGAGCCAGGAGTAACCCCTGGAATCTATTGGAAGTAGCCCATAAACAAAAACAAAAAGAAAAGAAAAGAAAGAGATTGCAAAAGGCAAAATATTTATATAATTTGAAGAAAAATGAGAAACAACCCAATTGTAAAAGAACAGATGAGTGGATAAACTGTGGTACATCTACACAGTGGAATACTATGCAATTGTTAGAAAAAAATGAAGTCATAAAATTTCTTGTACATGGATGAATATAGAGAGGATTATGCTGTGTGAAATGAGCAAGGGAAAGGGGAACAGAAACAGAATAACTAACTATTTGTGGGGCCAGTGTGGTGGTACTAGAGGTAAGGTGTCTACCTTGCAAACACTAGCCTAGGACTGACCATGGTTCAATCCTCCAGAGTCGGATATGATCCCCCCAAATCAGGAGTGATTTCTGAGCACATAGCCAGGAGTAAACCCTGAGCATCAATGGGTGTGGTCACAAAACAAACAAACAAACAAACAATATAACTCACTATTGTGGGACATAAGGAAAACAAAAGGTAGTATGGTAAAAAAAAATATAATCTAGAGACAAGAGAAATGAAGACCAGGAAAACTAGTCCATGGTAGGAAGCTTGCCAAAAGTAGTAGAGCAGTGCAATTGGTGTAGAGAAGAAACCATTATTACAATGAAAGTTGGAACTGACCACTTTAGACAATAACTGGATGTTAAAGTGATATACCTGGTAACCCTTTATTAACAGTAGTACAAACCACAGTGTCTAAAATAAAAAGAGAGAGAAAGATAGAGAGAATTAAAATAGTAAAGTGACTGCCCCTGAGGCAGGCAGGGGAAGGTTGGTTGGGGAGAAATACTGTGGAAATTGGTGGGTGGGAAATGTGCATGGAAGAAGGGTGATAAACAATGTAAGACAACTCAATCGTGAACAACTCTGTAATAATTGTATTTAAATAAAATGAGAAAAAAGGGCAAATGTTTGGTAGATGATTACACAGCTAAGGTTTCATTAATAAACTAGAAATCATGGAGGTTAAACTTTTCACCAGTGTTAATCTTCACCAGTGTTCTTAATTTTCTGATAAAATAATAGCTTTTTGAGTCCTCGATATTTTTCCATTTGTTAATAATATCTTTATTCAAGCACCATAATTACAAACATGATTGTAGTTGGGTTTCTATTATTTAAAAAAAAAAGAAGCCCTTTCATCAGTGTAACAATCCCATCACCAATGCCCTCCATCTTCCTCCTCCCCCACTCCTTGCCTGTATTTGAGACATACATTCTATTTCTTGCACTCATTACTATTGTCATGATAATTGTTAGGTTAGTTTTTTCTCTAACTGCACTCACCACACTTTGTGGTAAGCTTCATATAGTGGCCAGTCATTCCAACCCTCATCTTGATTGTCTCTGAGTGTTATTATAATAATGCCTTTTATTTTTCTTAAATCCCATAGATAAGTAAAACTATTCTGTATCTATTCCTATCACTCAGCATAATAGTTTCCATGTCCATCATGTATATGAAAATTTCATCACTTCATTTTTCCTGAAAGTTACATAGTATTCCATTGAATATATGTACCACAGTTTCATTAGAAACATTTATGTTGTTGAGCATCTGGGTTGTTTTCAGATTCTGGTTATTGTAAACAGCACTGCAATGAATATAGATGTGCAGAAGGTATTTTTGTATTGTTTGTTTTTCTGTTCCTAGGGTTTATCTCTAGGAGTTATATAACTAGATCATATGGAAGTTCAATTTCCAGTTTTTTGAGGAATCTCCATATTTTCCATAAAGGCTGGACTAGAAGGCATTCCCAAAGGCAGTGAATAAGAGTTCCTTTCTTCCCATATCCCTGCAAACACTGATTGTTCTTGTTCTTTGTGATGTGTGCCAGGGTCTGTGGTGTGAGATGATACCTCATTGCTGTTTTTATTTGCACCTCCCTGATGATTAGTGATTTGGAGCATTTTTTCATATTTTTTTTGTCATTTGTGTTTCTTCTTGGAGAAAATGACTGTTCATTTCTTCTCCCATTTTTTGATGGGGCTAGATGGTTTTTTTTCTTGCTCTGTCAGTACTGCATATATCTTAAGTATTATTAGCCTCTTATCTGATGGGTATTGGGTGAATAGTTTCTCCCATTCTGTGGGTGGCCTTTATATTCTAGACACTATTTCCTTTGAGGTGCATAAGCTTCTCAGCTTAATATATTCCCATTTGTTTATCTCTACTTCCCCTTGTTTGAACAGTGATGTTTTCTCCTTGAGGATTTTAGTCTCAATGTCATGGAGTGTTTACCTACATGTTCTTCTAGATAAAGTATAGTTCCAGGACTGAAATAAAGGTCTTTAATACATTTGGATTTGACCATTGTGCATGGTGTTAGATGGAGATGCAAGTTCACTTTTTTGCATGTAGCTGACCAGTTGTTCCAACACCTCTTGCTGAATAGGCTGTCCTTCCTCCATTTTGTGTTTCTTGCCTCTATATCAAAGAGTAATTGATTGCATGTTTGGGGAACATTCTCTGTATACTTAAGTGTATTTGATTGATCCAGGGTCTGTCTTTATTCCAGTACCATGCTGGTTTAATGACTATTGTTTTGAAGTACAATTTAAAGTTGGATAAGGTGATGCCTTCCATATTCTTTTTCATAAAGGTTTCTTTACCTATTTGTGGGTGTTTATTGTTCAAAATGAATTTCAGGAGTATTTGATCCACTTCTTCAAAGAATGTCATGGGTATTGTTAGAGGGTTTAGATTAAAGAAGCACAAAGCTTTGGGGAGTATTTCAATTTTCATGATATTAATCCTACCAATCCATGAGCAGCATATGTATCTCCATTTTCTTGTGTCCTCTTATTTCTTGAAGCAGAGTTTTGTAGTTTTCTTTGTATATGTCCTTAAGTTCTTTAGTGAAGTTGATTCCAATGTATATGAGTTTGTAGCACTATTGTGAAGGACATTGTTTTAAAATGTCCATTTCTTCTCTATCATTATTTGTGTATAAGAAGGCCATTGATTTTTGCATATTAATTTCATAGCCTGCCACTTTGCTATATAAATCTATTGCTTCTAGAACCTTTTCTGTAGAGTCTTTAGGGTTTTATAAATATAGTATCATCATCTGCAAATAAAGAGAGCTTGATATCTTCCTTTCCAATCTGGATGCCCTTGATATATTTTATTGCCAAATTGCTAAGGCAATTACTTTCAGTACTATAATGGGAGTGGTAAGAGGGGACAGCCTTGTCTTATACCTGACTTTAGAGGATAAGCTTTTAGTTTATCTCCATTGAGAATAATATTTGCTATTGGCTTGTGGTATATGGTCTTGTCTATATTGAGAAAATCTTTTTCTATTTTCATCTTGTTCAGAGTTTTTGTCATGAATTCAACCCGGTTGAATGTCTTCTCTGCACCTATTTATATGATCATATGGTTTCTATTTTTCTTTTTGATATGATGTATTATGTTTATTGATTTACATATCTTAAATCGTCCTTGCATTCCTGGAATAAAACATACTTGGCCGTGGTGTATGATCTTTTTGATGATGCATTGGATCCTATTTGCTAAGATTGTAGGATCATTCTCCAGGATAGACCACATGCTGGCCCATAAAACATACCTCCATAAAATAAAGAGGGTAAAAATGGTACAGACTACCTTCTCAGGTCACAATACACTGAAATTAGAAGTGAGCTACAAAGGGATATAAAAGAAAAACTTTAACATCGGAAATTAAACAGCTCACTACCGAATAACCAGTGCGCCAGAATTGAAATCAGAGAGGGAAAAAAAAAGATTCCTGAAAACAAATGCAAATGAAGACACAAATTATGTGAATTGGTGGGACACAGCTAAAACAGCATTGATACGAAAATCTTTAGATTTGCAAGCACACACAAGTTAGGAAGAAGGGGTCTACATAAATAACATAATGACACAGCTTATAAAATTAGAAAATGATCAACAAAAGACTCAAAAAATAGGTATGCAGAAAGAAATAACAAAGCTTGGAGAGGAAATCAATATAGTGGAAATCCAAAAAAGCAATCTGAAAGTCAATGAAAGCAAAAGTTGTTTTTTTGTAAATATAAACAACATTGATAAACCATTAGTAAAACATTACAAAGAAAGAGAGAAACTTAATAAACTGATTTAGAAGTGAAAATGGGGAGATTACTACAGATACTACAGAGATTCAAAGGGTAATCAGAGACTATTTTGAGAAACTCTATACCACAAAACATGAGAATCTGGAGAAAATGGACAAATTCTTGGACTCTTACAATATCCCACAGTTGAATCAGGATAATCTAACATATCTAAACAAATCTATCACTATTGAGGAAATTAAAATGGTAATCAAACGTCGTCTTCCCCAAAACAAAAGCCCAGATGGATTCACTAACAAATTTTTTCAAACATTTCAAGTACTACTACCAATCCTTCTTTTCAGGCTCTCTCAGGAAATTGAAGAAACATAAACATTTCCAAATAGTTTTTAAGAAACTAACATCACCCTGATACCAAAACCAGACAGAGAGGGTCCAAAAAAAGAAAATTACAGACCAATATGATGAACACAGATGCAAAGATCCTCAATGAATTTTAAGAGTCTAAATAAGTTAAGACTAATTATCCAACAGTAATTCCTAAAACCTGAGCTGGTAATTCCTTTTAAGCAAGTTCATTCATTATCAAGAGAAAATCCTCTATAAGAACTTTCTGTATAATCTGTTGCTATATTCTGCTATAATTCTGAGTGTTTATTATAGGACAAAAGAAGTCCTTACGTTTATAATAGATTTTTTTTCTGTCAGAATGTTAAATATACTGCAATAAATATCATTTAATAGGTAGATAAAGTGAATTCTCAATATGTGTTAATGGTGCAGTAAAATAGGGGTTAGATTGAGGGTAAATGAGGAGAGTTGAAAATATAAAGTGAGCCAGACCACTGGTGACAAATTAAATACATCACTCAATATGTGACCTTTGGCAAATTATATCACTTCTGTATCTCTACCATATCATCTATAAAATGGGTACAGCAGTTTTGGGTGAGGAATAAATGAAATAGGGTAAATAATAAAAAGTGTTAAGTATAATTATTACTCTATTCTGCACTCATCTTTCAATAGTCAGGGGATTTTATAGTTTTGCCTTTACTCCTAAATATTACCACAGTATGAGAATATAAGAATGATATAGAAAATACCCAGTTAATAAAGAGTTTTTTATTCTACTTTGTAAATTATCTCAATAGAGTTAGTACAACATATTTTAGATGAAGAAATTGAGGCTCTGAAAAGAGGCTTCAATATGATCATAGCAAATGGCACAGTGAGGATAAAACTTCAGATCTTCAAATCCTAGGTGCCGCATCCAGTTCTGTTCTGCTCCACTATCCATGACTATTACAGCAGGTTGGGAGGAATCAAGGTCAATCATTGTGAAGGGAGTTCTTGGGCTACTCACGAAGAGAAGCCATGACTTAATCATCCTTGGAACTCTAATATACCAGAGGCCTGTTACCTTTGATGAACCAAGACACAAAAGGGGAAACCATAGATCTGAGCCCAGAAGTACAGCTATCAATTACTTTTTCATTTCCTTTGATTTCACTAAGCATAACTTTTCAAATTCAATAAGACTCTTTCCATTTCTCTCATACCTAATTCCATCATGCTTCTTTGTTTTCTGAAAAGCAGAAGCAGCCTATTTACCAACTACATATATATAGAGACATTATATATATTTATATATATTATCACTAAATTGTTTCATTAAAATCAGTTGCTTTCATTTGGTAAGTCAAACACATGTAATCTAATTATTTAAAGCATTACCCAAGGTAAATGTTTAGAAAAACCTGAGGTATTACTAGTTCAAACATTGGATTTACCCAGCAATATTATGTCAGGAGTTTTATTTATTTATTTATTTAACATTGTGCTTAATGAAAGGGGTGAGTTCTTTATCCCAATGTTTAATTCATAGCAGCAGCTTTAAATATTTATGAAGCTTCCTGTCGTTTTTTGTTTAGTTAATAGACTGGATGGTTCAGTAACTTGGCTAAGAGGAAGCAGTGCAATTTCAGCAAAAGAAAAGTCCTTTACTATTTGAAAAATGTGCTTGAAAGGAAAAAGTAAAGTAATTTTTTTTCAAAATGATAGAAGGTCATTGGTGCTTACGTGATACCATGCAGTAATTAGAGGACTCTCCAGTCTGTTCCTCTCATTAACATGACTTACAATATCAGAGACCCTTTAGGCATTGCAACAGTAATGATATACTTCACTTTTTTCTTTTCACTCCTCAAATCACTGTAGTTTCAAATGTAAGAGAATTTTTTTCTATCTGCCCAATTTTCACAGATTACATTTTCTTTTATTTCCTCCTAGAAAATTTGTTTTTTACCTAAGGTTTTTTAATGTGTAAGATATAATACAATTATATCTCTTTTTTTTTTTTTTTGGTTTTGGTTTTTGGGTCACACCCGTTGACGCTCAGTGGATACTCCTGGCTATGCGCTCAGAAGTCGTTCCTGTCTTGGGGGACCATATGGGACTCTGGGAGATCAAACCCCAGTCCGTCCAAGGCTAGTGCTCGCAAGGCAGACACCTTACCTCTAGCGCCACCACGCAGGCCCGATCTCATTCATTTTTAATTACAGAAGAAAAATCATTATCTAAATAAATAAAATTTTAGAAAACTTTTAAACTCATAAACATTTACTTTCTTAGTTGTTAAAGGAGAACAATTATAAAATTTAACCTTTAAAAAAATCAAAAGGCCAGAGCTATAATATACAAGATAAGGCACTCGCCATGCACCTGTCTTACATTGTTTCAATCCCTCTCATATTGTATGATCCTCTTAACCTAAAAGTAATCATTTCTGTGTGCACGGTAAGGGCATTCACTGTGTATGATCCACAAACAAAAAACTTGAGAACAATGACACAACCTCTTGTATGATGTACAAGTTTGGGCCTGCCTTAGTTCAGTCACCTCAGTCAGTTCTACACATCATTTCTTCTACTTTCTTTTCACCTTCTATGTGTTCTATTTTCTGGAAAGCTCCTACTCTGGACTTCACTGTCCAGTTTTTGTATTTCAGTATGTACAACACTGTGTTGTTAGACGACCAAAGATGTTATAAAACATGAATCTACTCATATTAAAGGTAATTCACAAACAGTTCAAAAGACCTAGGATCTAAGAAGCTCTGCAAGAGTTATCATTTCAAAGCTATGATCTTAAAAAGTCTGGAATGAATCTTTAATGTTTTCAGTCTCCAAGGGAAAATGAAATAGCTGTTAAATTTCTTCTGTGTGTGACAGACCCAGAAAATGAGGGTTTTATTTATACAGTATCCTCAATATGTGTTTTAGAAGTTGTCAGTACCTCAAAAGACACAAATTCATACCTATATCTGTGTAATCATAATGGTCGTACAGAAAAAAAATCTACATTCAAAACCCCACAATCCATGCTATGCTTCTAATCTAGTCACTTATGTGAAAAATAAGTATCATGGTACCTATGCCATAGAAGTTTATGAGTAAAATAATTATGGAGCATACATCAAAGATGCCATAGTTTCATAATAACATAGTAAGTAGCAGCTAAATTTCCAAACTGAATGAAGTGCATTCAAGATCATAAAATTTGATCTCCAAATTTAAGAGGAGAAATTTGATTCCATTGTGAGAGAACATAAAGCATTAATAAAGGTCATTCAGTGTTATAAGAAAAAAGGAAGTAAATATAAAATGAGGTCAGTGGAGAATAATGTGTTACATAAAAGTCTATTATTTATTTACAGAAGCAGGGAAGCATGGAGTAGGAATGGAATTTAAAGTTTAACATGCTTAGACACCTGACTCAGAGGAGCAATATCTGAGCATAGAGGCAGGAGTGACCCCTGAGTGCTGCCGTGTGTGACCCCAAAACCAAAAATAAATGAATAGTATAGAAAGTTTACATTATACCATTGTCTTCTAGCAGACATATAGCAAAACCAATGGCTGTATATATTAACACCTAATATATAAAATCATGACTATTTTAACAATAATCGCTACAGCATATTATTTGATAATGTAAACAATGATTTTAGGGGCTGAAGTGATGACACTAGAGGTAAGACTGCCTTGTATGCGCTAGCCTAAGACTGACCACAGTTCGATCCCCCCAGCATCACATATGGTCCCCGCCAAACCAGGAACGATTTCTGAGCGCATAGCCAAGAGTAACCCCTGAGTGTCAAATGGGTGTGGCCCCCCAAAAGATGATTTTATATTTTCTTGAACATATTTTCACAATCATTAAATAAATTAACCATATAGTTAGATCCCAATGGATGTATTAAGACTCCTTGATATAAGGGTTATATTACGAAAATCATTTTAAGCTGGAGCACTACATGAAGGAAATTAAATAAGAGGAAAGTATATTTAGACTGTTAAACAGAGAATAAAATGAGAGGTAAAGTTTTGTATTTTAGTCTCTCAATTGAACATTAATTTATATTTATTATACTTTTGAATCAACAACTTAAAAAGTGACATCTTAATTTTAATGGATTAGTCTCTATCATCCTCCACTTTAAATCCTTTCCATCTTCCATAATAGGTACTTTATTCTGAAACCAGGAATCACGTTTTCGGAACAAATGAGGCATACTACTTACTTTCTCCACTAGGTATAAAAATGATTACAGGCAGAGACTTCGTTTTTTTTTTCTTTCCTCATTGGTTTGTTTGTTTAGAACCACACCTGTCAGTGGTCAGGGCAGTGCTCTCTGTGACATTCTAGGGATCAAACCCAGGTCAGCCCTTTTCAAGGCCAAAACAATACCTGATGTACTATTTCTCTGGCCCTGAAGGAAGAGTCTTAAGAAACTACTTGATTTAACCTACAAATACAATCTCTACTACTAGGGTCTTGGTGAAAAAATTATGGTACATCACCATTATATATCTACAGAAAAGAAAAAGAAAATATTTCTTTGTACAACAGAATATACCCTGAAGTTGAAAAACTGAAAAAAATTGGGTAGAATAGGCTAGCAGTTATTTAAAAGGGATAAATAATAAACAGAAGAATAAACAATATTTTTAAATTTTACCCAGAAGAGGAAATATCAGGGTAAAAGACTTAACCAAAAATAAGATTAATACAGCTTGATCTTAGATTTTCCTTTCTGATAATTCAAAACAAGATAAAATTTATTTTTTATTAATAATATAAATTTTATTTTAAACATATTGGGTTACATATCATTGGCAATCATATTTTAGGTACAAATTAAAATAAAATCAGGGGAACTCCCATCACCAAAAAGTCCTCCCTCCACCTCCGTTCCTGTCCTACTTCCCATTACCTCTCCCCTATGCCCCCCAGGGTTGCTAAAGCAAGTGGTCCCCTCTGCATCTAGCTTACTACTTGGTGGTCTTACACCTGTTTGGTCTTGGTTACCCCCCTTTACCCCCCTGATTGGGGGGCGGGACTAGTCGGTACAAGTTATGTGGATCTCTTTGAAAAAGAAAAAAAATAGAAGATAAAGAAAAAAAAACGGAAAAAATCCTCATGAAAATGAAATAAAAAAATTAATATAGTCAAGTATGCAACTGGTGGCTTACCCACAGGAAAATAACTATCCTGGGGAATTTCTCCGCATCCACGCCTGCCCAGAAGGGCTGACTCCTAAGAACTGTGAGTCTTGTCTTTTCTTTGTGTTTCTTTGTCCTCTGCTGTCATCCTGACCACCTGGGAGTGGACCAAACTGGTCCCAAAAAGACTCGCTCTCCCAGAGGTCCATCCTAGGGCTGAAACGCCCAGAAATTTCCATTAGACTGAAAACCGGCTATAGCAAGTACTCTGCAAAGCAAGGTCCCCTGATTGTGACTTCAGGCTGGGAATTTCTCTGCATCCACGCCTGCCCAGTAGGGCTGACTCCTAAGAACTGTGAGTCGTGTCTTTTCTTTGTGTTTCTTTGTCCTCTGCTGTCATCCGGACCTCATGGGAGTGGGCTAATAATAGCCTGCAGAAGAGCACGGCTGCTCCGCTTTGCTACGCGGCCATGCACTCTTTCTAAGGAAAGCACATCAATGCAACAAGAAGAGAAAAAAAAAAACACACTAAGGACTGTGCTGGATCACAGAAGCCCAGCATTTCTCTCTGGATTGTCTTCTCTGCTGTATGCCTAGGCCCAAGATTTGATCCTTTGAGAGGCCTCATCCACGGAGGACTCCACTCCCTTGTAGGCTAATTGACACACCCGGAAAGGCTAAAACCAGAGGTGTCTGACTGCGCACATCATCTACCCAATGAATACCACCGCAACACGTAGAAAAACACACAATACTAGTGTGACAATGGGGAAACAACGCAGGCCAGCGTCAGACATAGAGAACGAAGAAGACAATTCTGATGACCAGATAATGACCAACAAACTAATCAATCTCTCAGA
>PVKC010014912.1:7978-21933 GCA_004027635.1 Crocidura indochinensis | reverse complement strand
GAATCAGCATAGAAGAAGGTAGCAAAGGAGGCAGAGATACAATGGATAAGGAATTTGCCTTGTATGAGGTCAAATTAGGGTAAATTCCCAGCATCTCATATAGTCCTCTGAGCACTGCCAAAATTAACTACTGAGTGTAGAGCCAGGAATAATAACTGAGCATTTTCTGGACCTAAAATAAATAAAACAAAAAATACAAATAAAAACAAAGAAGGTAGGAAAAGCAGGAAGGTTTTCTATAGGAATTTATGTAGTAAGAATTTGCAGGGGGCCGGGCGGTGGCACTGGAGGTAAGGTGCCTGCCTTGCCTGCGCTAACCTAGGACGGACCACGGTTCGATCCCCCGGTTCCTCATATGGTCCCCTGTGCCTGCCAGGAGCGACTTCTGAGCGCATAGCCAGGAGTAACCCCTGAGCGTCACTGGGTGTGGCCCAAAAACCAAAAAAAAAAAAAAGAAGAAGAAGAATTTGCAGACAAATGAAATATAAACGTTTAGGTTGGGTTAGAGGAGTTTGGAGAGGCATATAGAGCCCTCAGATGAAGTAACTCTTACATTTTATTTTCCACATAGTAAGGGACCTGGCTGTTTAACTCTATTATTTAAATGTGAGATTTAAACAAAAGTTAAATAGCCAATTTGCACTATTTATTCATTTGGACGTTTGCTAGTAAATACGTATTAATTGAATTACTACCATGTACCAAATTCTTATTACTGAAAAAGATCACTAATATATAATTTCTAAAAGATAAAGACACAAGGCCATGGGAGATAGTATATTCTAGAAGATTGGGGGAAAGTAATGAAATGCAAGTCAACTAATCAAAGAAAGGGGGCTGGAGTGATCCACAGCGGTAGCGCATTTGCATTGCACATGGCCGACCCTGGATGACCCCAGATTTGATTACTGGCATTTCAATGGTTTCCCGAGCCTGCCAGGAGCAATTTCTGAGCACAAAGCAAGGAGTAACCCTGAGCACTGCTGGATGGGCCCCAAAACCTAAATAAATAAATGTTTAAAAAAAGGTATTTGAAAATATCAGACAGATGAGGGGTAAATTGATGCAAAATCTAGCAAAGTATTTAATGAGCAAGAAATTATATGAGAATGGCTGAACTGCTATGGCCAAAGAAAGAACAGAAAAGGAGTTGCATTGTTTGTCAACATTCATTTGGGGGGGGTCACACCTGGTGGCGGCGCTCAAGGGTTACTCCTGACTGCACTCAAAAATCACTCCTGAAAGACTCAGGGGACCATATGGGGTTCCAGGATTCGAACCACTGTCCATCCATCCTGGGTCGACTGCGTGCAAGGCAAACAGCCTACTGCTGTGCTATCTCTTTGGCCCTGTCAGCATGCATTTTTACTTAATTGGATGTCTTTTGGGTAGAGTCTTCCTTTTTTTCTAAGTAAAGAATCAAGTCATCAGAAAAGCGATCATTTGGCTTCTCTTCCACTGTGGATGCCCTCATGAGAATAGGGGGCGTGTTGTGAGGGTGCAATATGGGTTCTGAAAGGGACACAAGAGTATTATAATTCAAAGACACAATTAGGATCTTGTTTAGGATGATGACAGTGGAAATGATGAGGAAAGAATGTAAAGGAAAGCTAAGGAGAGACCATTTTACATACTTGGTGACTCATGAAATGGAGACCACCAAGCAAGGTAGGTATTAGATTAGATGATCTCAATTCTAGTATGTCTTTCAGTTGATAACAGATTACATGGATTTTGAACTTCTTATATAACTCTGCTGGTGAGAACTTGTGTCCTTTATCAAAAAACAATGTATTCTTTTGTGTGTTTGGGTTACACCGAATGGAATTCAGTGTGACAGTCGATGTCACCACCACATCCCTGTGATGAGTGGAATAAGGACACAAAAGCATGAAGTCCTCGATCCTCCATAGAAGTGGAGCTAGGTTTATTGAATTGTGATATTTTCAGGTAACTTGGGTCAAAGGCATGCTGAAGCAAGCATAAATCTACAGGTTTTTTTGACAAAATAAAAATCCAAGTATTTTGGGAATGAGTTTGTTCAGTCGGGCTCATAACTACAAGGCAGTCATAAAGAACTTTACTTGCATTCTGCTGATTGAAGTTTTCCAGCCAAAGTGGTTTTACAATGAACCTTAGTGCCTGCACTCAGGACTAACTCCTGACTCTGAACTTAGGAATCATTACCAGTAGGCTTTAGGGGAACCATAGAGGATGATGGTGATAAAAACTCGCTATAATATTATTTAGTTCAAAAAAACTCCATCATTTTATTAATTTTAAAAACTCCCAAGAATGTAGTGAAAAACATAGTATAGACATGTATAAAATAAAAAATTTAAAATACCACATCCTCCAAATGATTAAGCCTTCTCCCAAAAGATGACCACTGTCAACAGTTTATTCTAGAAAAGTATCATATTTACCTACTAGCATACATGTTTAAACTTTTTTTTTGGTTTTTGGGTCAAATTTGGCAGCTTTCAGGGGTTACTCCTGTCTCAATGGCCAGAAATCACTCCTGGCAGGCTCGGGGGACCATATGGGATGTGGGATTCAAACCACCAACCTTCTGCATGCAAGGCAAATGCCTTACCTCCATGCTATCTCTCCGGCCCCTAATTTTTTAATTTGTATTTAAAGCATTGTGATTTACAAAGTTTCTCATAGTAGAATTTTAGACATGTGATGCTTTAGCACCAAACCTACAGTAGATATCAGCCTTCCTCCACCAATCAATCTATCCCATACCTTCCCTGCTACCCAGCCTGCCATTATGGCAGGCACCTTTTTAAGCTTGAGTTTTAATTATCTATTTTATAAAAGAAAATTTTCATTCTTTAGTCATTTATTTATACAAGTTTATAGGAAAGGAAGTAGCAAGTTGATTACTTATTATTATACACGTTTTAGTCTGTTTTATATTTGTTTTTGAAATTTTCTGCAAAATGGTTGCATTTTTTTGATATAAAGATTCTGCTTAGAAAGTGCTCCAATTCTAAGTTTGTTGATTAATTCCCTTTTTTCATATAGGAATTTTATGTTTTCCATTTTTCTGTTGAAATATTTTATATAATTAGGTCACATTTTAATGTAAAAATTAGGAAAATATCATACTTTTATATTCAGAAAAAAATCTATCACCCATCTTCATTTGCTAAATCATCTACTTCTCCTTTAATGATGTGACATTGTAACATCATATATATTTTTTCATATATAGTCTGGACTATCATATTCCATTTTATGTTCCAATTTTATCTATTATTATATTCTTAATATTTGCAGTCTCATATTGCTTTTAAGTTTGTTCTCTTATGCTCCATTTTGATGATTTCTTCTTATTTTTATATACTCATTGGTGATCAATAATAGAAATATCCTTAGACTTGCTTTTTCTGTATTTTATGATTTCTCTTTGAATTTTATGAGGTTTATGTTATATAAGTTCTGATTCTGTTGATATATATTTATAATAATTATTACCTCATTGTGGATTATATTCATTATCAAAATTGTCCCTTCTTGAGTTCCATATTATCTGATATTAATAGTGTGACCTGATTTTATTCAATTATTTCAATGGTTTACAATATATTTTATAATTCAGTAATGGATTTCAGATTTCAGTTTGTTTCCTTAGAACTCTAGCTTCCCTTTTCATATATTCCTCTTATTCCATTGTCTGAGCATTTGTTTTTGTTGTCTCCATGTGTTCTTCAAATGTTTCTTTTTTAATAAGGAATGTTTGCATCACACATAAATTCTTTAGAATTCTTTATCTGTACTCACTTTGCTTGGTCTTCCTTTCTCTTGATTTTCTTTCCTTTTCTTCCTATAGAATTTCTCAGATTTGTTGTTCATTGCATTTATCTTTACAGTCTAAGAGAAATTCTACATATGTTGTATGAAAAATTCTTTGCATCCTTCTCACTTTGTATCTCTTTAGGAGTTCTAGTTTGAAATAGATTTGTACAGCAAAGTGGCAGGCTACAAAGTTAACACACAAAAATCAATGGCTTTATATACAAATAACAATAGAGAGAATAAATAGACATTAAAAAGACAATCCCATTCACAGTAATAAAACATAAACTCAAATACCTTAGTGTCAACTTAACTGAATAGGTAAGAGGCCTATACAAAGAAAACTACAAAATACTGGTCTCAGAAATTAAAGAGTACGCTAGGAAATGGAGTCATATCCTGCTCTTTGATTAGGAGGATCAACATTATGAAACTGGCAATTCTTCTCAAAGCATTGTACAAGTTCAATGAAATCCCTCTAAGGATATAAATGTCATTCTTCAAAATAATGGATACAACAATTCTGAAATTCATTTGGAAGAATAAATGCCCACTAATTGCTAAAGCAACCCTTAGGAAAAAAAAGATGGGAGGCATCACTTTTCCCAACTTTAAATTGTATTGCAAAGCAATAGTCATCAAAACAGCATGGTATTTTAATAAAGACAGACCCTCAGATTAATGGAATAGACTTGAGTATCAAGAAAATGAACCTCGGATATACAATCAATTAATTTTTATAAAGGGGCAAAATAACACTAAGTGGAACAAGGAAAGCTTCTTCAACAAGTGGTGTTGCCACAACTAGACAACCTTGTGAAAAAAGTTTACTCAGACCTAATAGCTTGCACAAAGGTCAAATAAAAATGTATTGAAAACTCTGATATCAGACTTGAAACTATAAGTAAGGTATATAGAAGAAAACAGCCCATGATATTGAGACTACAGGCATCTTCACCACTGTCCAAATAAGTGGAAGCAAATGGGACTGCATTAAATTGAGATATTCTGCACTTCAAAACAACAACAGCAAAAAAATTAATACAAATGCCACCATTGGATGAGAGAATCTCTTCAGCCAAAACCCATACCTTAGGAGCTAATATACAAGAAATAAAAGTTATTAACAGAACTTAATAAGAAAAAATATAACCCCATCAGAAAATAGGGAGAAGAAATAAACAGGCATTTTTTTTTTCAAAGAAATGTAGAAGGCCAGAAGGCACATAAAATACTGCACATCATTAATCATCAGAAAGCTGCAAATCAAAACAACAAAATATTTAAGCACCATGATTACGAAATTGTTGTAGTTGGGTTTCATTCATAAAATGAACACTTCATTCAATATGAAAAAAGTCAAAATGTCATTTTATGCCACAGATATTGGCACACATTACAAAGAACAAGAACAACCACTGCTACTGGGGATCTGGGGAGAAAGGAACTTTCATTCACTGCTGATGGGAATGCCATCTAGTCCAAACTTTCTGGAAAATAATATGGATATTCTTCAAAAAGTGGAAATTAAGCTTCCATATGATCCAGCAATATCACTCATAGGGATATGTCATAAACACAAAAACACAATACAAAAATGCTCTCTATACCCTTATGTTTACCGCAACACTTCACAATGGCTAGAATCTTGAAACAACTCATCCACCCAACAACAGATGAATAGCTAAATAAACAGTGGTACATCTGCACAATTTAATACTAGTAGCTATTAGGAGAAAGAGAAGTCATAAAATTTACCTATGCATGGATGGTTATGGAGACTGCTATTTTGAGTGAAATGATCTGGATGAAGAGGGATAGATATAGAGTAGTCTCACTCATTTTCAGGACATAAGATAAATAAAAGACAGTATGTCAATAATATCCAGAGCAATAGAACTCTATGCTGGGAGGACCAGCTCATGAAATGAAGCCTTCCACAAAGAGTAGTGAGTGCAGCTACAGCAGTAATCAAAATGACAACTACTATGACAATGTTAGTGAGGGTGAGTGGTAGAAGGCTTGGCTTAAAGACAGGCAGTGGGTTTGTGTGGGGAGGGAAATGAGAGGACATTATTTGTGGAAAGATCACACTGGTGAAGGATGGTATACATTCTATGCCTGAAACTGCAGTATAAATTTTTTTTGTAAATATGATGATCAAATGAAAAAAAGATCCAGTTTAAGGAATGGGCATTGGGTGTTCTGCTCCCCAAGGAAAATATTAACTAATATTTACTTTGTTGTCTATGTATTTCTTAAAATATTAATAACATTATTAGTAAAGATCTAGCATATATGAAAACAGAGTATTATGCAGTATGAGAGAAGAGGAATGTAGTTCACTGCAATTTGAATGGGACTGAGGTGTACCATTTTAAATGAAGTATGTCAGAGGGAGAACAGACTCTAAATGATTTTACTCATCTATGTGATATAAAGAAACCAAATGGAAGGTATGTATGGCAAATTTTTGGACCTGGATTCAGGACTGAAAATCCCAGATAAGTGGGGCCGGCGAGGTGACGTTAGAGGTAAGGTGTCTGCCTTGCAAGCGCTAGCCAAGGAAGGACCGTGGTTCCATCCCCCAGTGTCCCATATGGTCACCCCTAGTCAGGGGCAGTTTCTGAGCGCTTAGCCAGGAGTAGCCCCTGAGCATCAAATGGGTGTGGCCCCCAAACAAAAACAAAAAGAAAAGAAATCCCAGATAAGGAATTCAATAACCAAATAGATGATGGGTAATATAAGGACATTGGTGACTTATCCTGTATACTTTTTTCAAAAGGTGAGATAACTATGTATATCAAAACTATTAGAGTTGTTGTACTCATGTAACTGTTGGTTGTGGCTCAACGACTACAATAACATTTTGCCAAATGGAGGGTGGCAAAGGACTTTGAGTCTCTTGTGGAGGGTTACTGACTCTGGTGTTGGATGTGGTTTTGTAACACTGTCACCGAAAACTCTATATTCAATGCTATTATAAATAAAAATTAGAAAAAGAAAATAGGGGTCGGTGAGGTGGTTCTAGAGGTAAGGTGTCTGCCTTGCAAGCACTAGCCAAGGAAGGACTGCATTTCAATCCCACAGCGTCTCAAATGGTCCCCCCAAGCCAGGGGCAATTTCTGAGCACTTAGCCAGGAGTAACCCCTGAGCAGCCCCAAAAAGAAAAAAAACAAAAAAAGAAAAGAAAATTATCTAATAATATAAAAATGTTCACATTTATTCTGCCTAAGTTAATGATTAACTTTACTAGATATCACAATAATCTGGAGAAAACTGTGTTTTGGAGACACACTTCTCATTTCAATTCTCCCACTTTGAAGAGAGAATATATGTATGCCCTTCCACTATATCGGGGTGTGAAGTGTTTTGCCCATTGGCCATTTCAAACCCGAGAAATCAGCAAAAGAAAAAAATAGAAAATAAGGGGCCTGGGAGATAGCATGGAGGTAAGGCGTTTGCCTTTCATGCGAAAGGTCATCAGTTCGAATCCCGGTGCCCCATATGGTCCCCCGTGCCTGCCAGGAGCAATTTCTGAGCATGGAGCCAGGAGTAACCCCTGAGCACTGCTGGGTTTGATCCAAAAACCAAAAAAAAAGTGTTCTATCCAACAAATATTATCAATCTCATAAATCAACTTTTCTCTCTTTATTCTCTTTTCTTGGATAATAATTAATAAAATGACTCCTATGGGTATGTTTCATGGACCTATTTTCCTGTATTCTCAGAATGGCAAAACTGACCAGAATATAATCTTTACCTCTCTTCTTTTTGAGTCCCTCATTACCTCCAATAATTCTTTTTTTTTTGGGGGGGGGGCACACTCGTTTGACGCACAGGGGTTACTCCTGGCTATGCACTTAGAAACTGCCCCTGGCTTGGAGGGACCATATGGGACGCCGGGGGATCGAACCACAGTCGTGATCTTTCCTTGGCTAGCACTTGCAAGGCAGACACCTTACCTCTAGCGCCACCTTCCCGACCCCACCTCCAATAATTCTTAATGAATTACTTGTCTTCGGTTAACTCTGACTTGTTTCCAAAAAAAAAATTATTGTGAGTGATTATGATAGGGCTGTCATTTTGTTCTAGCGTCTATATGAGTCCCCCAAATTCTAAAATGAATCTTTGCTAACTACTTTTCTTGTATTTTCTACTAAGGCACTGATGTTCTGCAAGGTACTATTGAATGTTTTCTTCTCTTTTTTTGCAGGGGGATATAACCAGTGACACTCAGGGATTACTCCTGGCTCTGCCTACAGAAGTCTCTCCTGGAATTCTCGGGGGTGGGGGGACCATACGGGATGTCAAGGATGGAACCCATGTTCGTTCCAGTTCGGCGGCATGCAAGGCAAATGCCTCACTGATGTACTATCACTCCAGCCCCATCAGTGACTTCTTAAGAAAAATTTCACATGTTCTACCTTTAGTTTACTTTCAGGCTATTTATGTATCCATATTCCTTCCCATATACTATTTAATGGGAGAACAATTTTATGAGAGCTATATTTATTCTGAGATCCTTCGCTTTATAATTTCTCTGGTCTACAATTTTGGCTTACATATGAGTCTTTTTCTCTTGAGTGATGCTTATTTTTTCATAATTTATGTTTATGGCTTTCTTTTAAATTTGGGGTACAGATATCTATCTGATGAACAGACCTCACTGTATCTTATCCTTAAAGTTCATTATGTTGTCATTATGTATTTTAAGGTCATTTCTATTTAAGAATTTCTGTAAATCATGATTCTGAGTCTTCACCTCTGCTGTGATTAAGGGGAGACACCAGTTTATGTATTCTGATCTGTGGTGTTGTTTGGGGTGTTCTTCCGTTGACGAACTTGGCCTTAGTTTGTCAGGATAAGTCACTAGAAATCATGTTAGCAGTATAAGCAGTCCTATTTTTTATTCTGTTCCTGAATGCAGAAATATCCTATTGTCAACTTTTAAAGTGGCATAGCACCAAGATATAAGACACAAATATTTCAGTCAACATCATAAAAGAAAATAAATCTCAAAGGCTTATTTGAGAAAATATGATAATTCAAGTAACATTGCACAACAGCATATTTCAGATTTGACCATAAGGGGGTTAACTCTCCCACAAACAAATCTGTTATGTATAATGTTAGACAGCAGCTATCACTGAAGAATAGATTCATGGAGAGTGCAGAATTAAGAAAAGCTCTGGATGAGCTCCTGTTTACTATTGAATTCCAAATAAAATAAGAGAATAAGTGTGAGGTTTTGTTGACAGTAGTTCACTTCCTTCCAGGCCCTGAAGATGGACATCACCTATATCTGCTTCATCAGTTCTGCTTGAGAAATAATCCCTGTTCCACTGAATCTCGGGGGTGCTTCCATACTTGGACTGGGATAAAACGTAACACTTTCATGCCCATAGAAAGATGTGGATGTCACCTCATCAAGAAAAGTCATCTTAAAAACTGAGTATTTCTCTTTGTTGGAGAAGGAATGCAATCACAAGGCAGTGTAGGTTAAGGCAGAAATATTTATTAAGGAGATAAAGACCCATCTGAGATGCAGGTTCTCTTGAGAAAGAATTGTGGACCAAATTTTAGGGAATGGCTTATTGGAGTGATTTAAATAAGGGATAGAAATAATTATGCACCAGTTATTGGATATGATTGGTATGATGGCGTGGCAGTAATATGCATGTGTGTATGCTTTTTATGAAATCATAGTATTTACTTCTGCAGTTAGATATATCTTAGGATTAATGTGGGCTTAATAGAGAAAAAGTGAAGTAGAGACAAAGGTCTGTTTCTTTATTTTTGCTTTGTTTTGTTATTTTTTTTTTGGAGGGGGGCCACACCTGATGGCACTCAGAGGTTACTCCTGGCTCTGTACTCAGAAATCACTCCTCGCAGGTTCAGGGAACCATATGGGATGCCAGGGATTCAACCCACTTCTGTCCTGGGTCAGCCATGTGCAAGGCAAACAAACCTATCACTGTACTACCACTCCTGGCCTCGATCTGTTTCTTCTACATAGTCCAGTAACTGCTTGGAAGCGTTTTTTTTTTTTCTCAAATTTCTCTATTGATTAGCTGATACCAAGTTTGTCTGGCTTGGGGTATCAAGGTACCCTGAATTTTCTTTGGTGAAAATTTATCTTTTTTCTGCATTTTAATGGTTTTTATTAAGACACTGTGATTACAAAGTTTTTCATATCTGGTATTTAGACATACAGTGTTTAAGCATCAATCAACACCTTTGTTGTTTATTATAGTAGGATTATACAATTGCCTACAATATTTCTTTATTACTTTGATCTGAAGCTTCACAGAATTCTTTTAGTTGGATTTTATTTACCCCAGTCTTCCATCTAATACAATGTTGTGCTCAAAATGGCTAAGTAGCATTGAACTTACTTGAGTTAGAATTCAGCGAGATCATCAGTCAGATACAAAAAAGGAATCGGCTGAGAATAATTTCCACATTTGATTTTTGCTTAAATTGTAGTTAAGCAGAAATTATCAATGTACAATTTCTCCATTTCTAAATATTTTCTATGAAACATATAGAAGTTATCATTATCTTGATAAGTGGGGTCCAGACCATAATGGCAGATACTTGCACTTCCAATCCCAAGCCTTTCTGCTAATTGTTTAGACACGTTTGAAAATATACTAGGTAAGTGTTGACATGTATGTGTGGGATAAGGTGACCATTATGTCAACTACTCAGATGTTTTCAGAAAATAAAATGAATAGGCAAAACAAAACAAAACTTGGAATTGCTATATGACCATATAGCTTTCATATGACCCAACAACTCCATAACGCAGAAAAGAAACCTTCCTCATTGCATCACTATTCACAATAGCCCAAATCTGGAAACAACCCAAGTGCCCAAGAATAGGTGACTAGGTAATGAAACTATGTACATCTATACAATGAAAATCTGCTATAAGATGATATTATACAATTTGCTGCTATGTGAATGGATCTGGAAATTATGCTGATTGAAGTTACAGAGAAACAGTCAGACACAGAATTATCTCTCTTATAGTTGGAATAATAAAGAAACATGGTGGGGAAATAGCAAGGCCCAAAGGCAATAGATACAAAGAATTTGGGTCTGGTTTCCAGTAAGAACCTTGAAACTTGTAGCCGACAGGGAAGGAATAGGTCAGAGAAGCGTACAATATGACATTGGTGAATTAAAGTGCTCATGTTTGATAATAAAGTAAGTAGTGCTGAAAGGAAGTTTAAAGTGCCTGTTGTAGAAGCAGGTTGAGGAAAGCAGGGAAACTGTATACTATTAGTAGAGGAACCGGTATTGGAATATTGGACACCTGAATCTCAATCCTGAATAACTATGTACGTTTTCTGAGTATATAATTTCTTTATGTAAGCACCATGGTTACAAAAATGGGAAAGCTGCACTGTTGAAGGGGGTGTGTGCATTCTATGGCTGAAACCCAATTATGAACATGTTTGTAACTTTGTTCCTTAGTAATTCACGACGATTCAATTAAAACTTGAAAAAGAAAATAAACTTTAATATGTGAGAAATGTTGAAGGGGAAAAGAAAATTAATGGTGTTAAACGTCTATTCCAACTCAAATTTGTTTCTATAACCTTTACATTTTTATTTTTTCACAGTAGTTTGCAAAATTGTTCATGGAAGATGTTCCTACATATAACATTCAAGAACCAGAGTAGCATGTTCACTTTCATTAACTATGGTCCCAACAGACCTCCCGTTATGATAAGCTGTCCACTGTCAGTTTCTCTTGGACATTTGTTATTATTCTACTGCTTCTTTAGAAGTTCATATATGAAAGAGGTCACTATGTATGTGATCTACTTCTGACTAACTTCACTCAGTATGATTAATTTTAGAATCCATTCACATAGCATGGATATTTTTTCTTAAAGATGACAGCATTTATTGGTATTGGTATATGTACCCAGTTTCCTTATATAGTCATGATTTATTGGATATATTTGTTGTTTTGCTATTGCAAATAATGCTACAATTTAAAACAGGCTGCAAATACCTTTTCTTAATAAATTATGGGGGGGGTGTCATCGTTTACATTGTTGGCTTCTTCTCTAAGTTTCTTCTCTATGTAAGAAATCAAAAGCTAAGATTCCTTTAAATATTTATATCCTGGGATATTAGCCCATATTAAGAAATAACAGTTAAGTTGGGTTTCTAAACTGTCTGTGATAATCACCTGGGTTGACTGCTAAAACTGCACTTTGTAAGTTATTTCCCCAATGGAGAATTTGATTCAGTACATTTTGTGGATGTTTCAGGAATTTGCTTTTGCAACAGCTCCCTAGACAACATTTTTGCAGTGATCCAAGGATTACAATAAGATATATACATATATATGCTATATATGATTAATTCCTGTCTCTTTCATCTCCATCTCACAAACCTAATTTCCTTATTCAAATTTGGTTTTAGACCTCAGTTCTGGAATGCTGCAACTGACAATCACCTGGTTCAGCAACTTGGCACTGATACTGCTAGTGGTCAGATCCAACATTTATTTTTCATGGCTCACTTGCTTCTTTAACTGAACTCTGCAATAGGAAAAGCTATATTAGAGTCTTACAAAATCTAAATTTAAACTTTATTTTATTTTATTCTTGGTTTTTGGGCCACACCCTATGACGCTCAGGGGTTATTACTGGTTATGTGCTCAGAAATTGCTCCTGGCTCGAGGAACCACATGGGACACTGGGGATCAAACCAAGGTCCGTCCTGGATCAGCCACGTGCTATAGTTCCAGCCCCTAAATTTGTATTATTGTTATGTTTTGACCACATCTTCTAATGCTCAGGGATGACTACTGGCTTTGCATTCAGAAAAATTATTCCTAAATGTTCTCAGGAGACAAGATGGTATACTGGGGGATCAAATTCTATTCAGCCCACATACAAGGCAAGTATATGACCTACACATTGTCCTATCTTTTGAGCCTCTCAAATCTTTATTCTGTTTTTCCTATCAATTATAAACTTCAAAAGAAAACAAAATTATAGTATATTTCAATAATTCAATAATACTTTAAGTCTTAATATATCCAAGGGTAGAGTAAAATGTTTTGTGCTTTTGAAGTAGAATTATTAATAAAACCTTTATTAACGTATTAACTGAAAAGATTTTTCCCAAAGAGCCATTCTTAGGAGTTCAAAATCTAACTTCCTTATAAAAATTGAAGAGTCTCTTTCTCCTAAAACACTATCATACTTGGTAATTTCTACATTCTTGCAAAAGTGAATTGAGTGTACCTGTACATAAAACATCATTTAGTATTCTGGGAAATTTATTTTTAAATATCTGTTTATTGACAAGCTTCACACTTAATGTCTGCTTATATATGTCAAGGTCAAATATCAAGTTTCTTATGTTAATGTGTGTAGTTTTGCAGCTAGAGAAGAAGTTTGCAAAGTTTAGTTTAGGGTAATGAAAACATTAATTTAGTGAATCAGCAAACAAGAAAATTTCTGTCTTGTTTGATATTTTCTTTCAATTAATTGAATAGGGACTATGGTATTTGAATATTGTTAATATCTTAAAATGTGTTATTTTATTTACTTTTGCTTTTGGGGTTACACCCAGTGGTGCTCAGGTCTTATTTTTGACTTATCACGGGAATTACTGCTGGAAATACTTGGGGGAACTATCTGGAATGCCAGGAAATGAACCCAAATCTCCACATGCACGGAAAACCCCTTAGTTACTGTGCTTTGGCTCTAGTCCCCATCTTGAAATTTTAATTAATATTATAGGAAATATGACATCCTTGACTACATATGTATTTCTTCCATATTTAGATGCTTCAAATAGAAAATGACTCATGTTGACCAGTATGTTGTCACATCTTAATTTACTTCCTCTATTATCCTTTATTCTCAGAAACTACTTCTAATTGGACAAAGGAGAATACTAGCTCCTCTACTTAGAGTTCTAATGTAGATTTTTCTCATTCCATTAGGCAATCACTGGTCATTGCTTGTACTGTGTAATCAGAGTATTCTCCTAAGACAATATGGGAAAGTCACTATTGATTTAGAAGGATTAAGGTCTTATTTTCCTTGTGGAAAGTAGTACGGGAAACAGTACTTTTTTTTTACATTCTGCATGTGAGTTTAAGGAGG
>PVKC010014911.1:0-21851 GCA_004027635.1 Crocidura indochinensis | reverse complement strand
ATATATAATATACAAGGACCTCCGCCACTCTTCTGAACTACTTCTCCAAAATCCGTCCCTCAAATATGCTCCTGTCCTCAAAATATGGTTCACCTTCTCTCACAAATATTCTTTTCCCATTTTCCCCAGTTTGTTCCTAAATGCCCTTTCAGGTTTTCAATAAATTCTTAATGTCATCGATGAAAATGTCACTGCTTGGAAGATTTAAGTCCTATTGTTCTATTCAGGCCTTTATCGGAAAGGTAAACAATCAACTCTTCCTAAGCTTGTCATTAGATTTAGACTAAAGAGAAATCAAAGAATAATTTCTATCCCATTTTTCTGTCTCTTGGTTTGCATCATATCCTCACACAGATTGCATCTAAATATCTCTCAGCAGATGCTTCACGTTACCTCACTGCTTTCTAAAATGCTGCCACTAAGCTTCAATGATATTCTAATAATACCTTTCCCTTCACAGTCTAAAAGATAGCAGGTATCAAAAGGAGACAGATTCAGAGACTCTGGAAAGTGATAAAGGCTTTCACACATAATAAGGAAATGATCTATAAAGTTGACTGGTTCTTGCGTATGGGAGAGTAAATGCAGACAATAAGATTTTTACCCTCCTTATATCTACTGCCAACACAGAGGGTAATACAACTTCTCAGCTGATAACCATAATCTTAATGACATTTTCGAAGAATGAAATTTTTTATCCTATATTCTACCACTTAATATGTACAAAGGACTGGGATGGATGCTTTATGTACCGGAGTCTCAGGTTTAATCCCTATAACCAACTGGAGTGACACTCTTGTGCCCTCCTCCTACCTCTAAGAGCAGAGCTGGAAGTAAGCACAAAGCACCATGAAGTATGACCTTCAAAACAAAAGAAAAAGGTGTGAGTAGATCACACTTTGAAATTCCTTACTTAAAATAAAAAAGCTATGTGTGCCTGAAATTATTGTTGACAACTTTGTAAATCCTGGCGCCTAAATTATAAAACAATAATAATAAAATTAAAACAAAAATGCAAAAAAATAACTTACAAATTAGATTTTGGAAAATGAAATTGAACTGTGATGCCATCACTGGAGAATTTAGGAGAAATACATTATCCTCAATTCTATATATTTTGAACAGTTTACTCACATCTTTAACAACTTTTTTTTCCTATCTTAGTTGAGGTAATATGACTATAATAGTTTTAATGTTCATGTTCTTGGTTTGGAAAGTTATTGCACAGCCAACATTACAGAAGTGCCAAAGACTACCCACCACTGTTCTTATTTTACTCTTATTTTTTATTAATATTATACTACATTGCCAATGTTATTCTTTTATACTTACAGTGTTATAATAATGTTTTTGCTTTGATGCTCCACATCTACTTGCTGGCCATCGCTTGAAAAGGAACAGGATTGTGCAAATGTCCAGGACAGCAGTTGGAGACACAGAAGAATGCAGGCAACGAAACTACTGTTAGTCCCTTGACTCAGGTAGTTTGGACTTTCGTCTGACCTCTGTTCCCTCAGCTCTCTGACTTTATGGCAAGGTATTCCTTGCCTTTGGAAAGATTGTATTATTTCACTTCATTTTATTTTGGAGGGGAATACACACCTAACATTACTCAGGGTTTACTGCTCGCTCTCCTCTCAGGAATTACTCATGATAGAGCTGAGGAAATATTGGGGGAGGGAGGGTTCTCAGGGATTAGATCTAAGCAGAATGTCCTTAAGGCCACTGCACTGCTTGCAATATTATTTATACAGCTAGTCATTTCATTTTTTGAAAGACATCCAATTAATAGCTGGCAAAAAGAAACCAGGAGAGAAATTTTAATTTTATAGCACTAGATAGAAAGTAAAATAGCATTCAGTATTTGGGGTAGTTTTTGGTGAGGCAGTGTGCTGCAGCAAGAAAAGTGACATTGCCAAGTATCGTCTCTGGAAACTATTGTGTGAAGCCTGGGTGTTTATTTTATCATCCTAGCTTCTGCTCTGTGTTACTGTTGTTTCAGGTTTTATGATTTGGTGGGTTATTTAGGGAATTTAGGTTATTTAGGGTATGTTCCATTTGTTTATAGATATTATGTAATAAGTTAACTTTACAACATTTTAGCTTTTTAAGAGTTTGTTTTTGTTGTTGTTGTTGTCGTTGTCTCAGGGGCTGCCATCTTTGGGGTGTACCTAGTGGTTCTACACTCAAAAATCACTCCTATTAATGCTCAGGAGATCATGTGGAATACTGGTGATCAAATTCAGGTAAGTGCCCTACCTGCTCTACTATCTCTCCTCTCCTGCTCCTCAGCTTTTAAGTTTTGATTGGGATGCTCTACTTTAGTACAGCAAGTGAACCGGTGTCTAAAATGCCTACAAAATATTTAATATTATAACATAGCTCTATCACCTTCCAACATGTAAAACAGTAATATTCCTTAGATAACATTTTTTTTTTTGGATTTTGGGCCACACCCAGTGACGCTCAGGGGTTACTCCTGGCTATGCGCTCAGAAGTCGCCCCTGGCTTGGGGGACCATATGGGAACCAGGGGATCGAACTGCGGTCCGTCCTAGGCAGCGCAAGGAAGGCAGGCACCTTACCTCCAGCACCACCGCCCAGTCCCTAGATAACGTATTTTGTCATTTCATTTGTTAGCTTCCCTATATGAGATCTAACTCCAAAGATATAGGACAGTAGACTCTATTCCAAGGATGTCATAATTTTACACTAAAAGGTGTGATTAAGGAATAACATATTACTATGCAAACTCATTAAAGGAAGTTATGGTCTAATTTAGTTCTATGATGTGAGCAGTTCTGAGTTGGTTTTATTGGAAACACAAATTCCATTATACTCTAAATTCAATTGTAGAATTCCATAGCAAAGAATTGGATAATCCATATAGCTCTTCAATTTTCTTGCTGAGATTCAAAGTTTTGCTTATTTCAGGCTATGAAGTATGAATTATTTCAGTGAATCAACCTCAATTTCAAGGAGATTTGAGGAACAACTCTTTAATTAGTCTTTATCATGCTTGCTTAAACCTTGCCAGTCATCTCTCTCCTGAAAGTAAATTAAAGTGAGAGAAAGAATTTGAATGACCTGCCATAACACAGTTGGCTACTTGACAGATAAGTCTTTATAAGACCCAGGCTTCTGAAAAATGACAGAATTTTAGTTCCAAGTACTAAGCGTGCTCAGAAAAAGTTATAAGGCAGTGCAATAAGAAGTCAGAGTGATGATTTATGCATGTGAAGACATCTAGGTAAATATCTGTGTCTGATAAGCAGTTCACATTCATTATTTATTCTTTCTCTTTATTTTTCTGCTTTGAAATGTTTTTAATCATATATTCAGTTTATCCATTATTTTTTATTATTACCAATACAAAGCATATTAATGTTCACTCCATTGTGTATGCGCTAGTTATAAGTTTCCATCACAGTTTACAAAAATTGCACCTGACCTGAAAACCTGACCTTACCAATTTCAGGGTCAGTTTTTAAAAATAAGTTTTATTTTCCTTTAGTCAGACACAGAATAACTATACTAACAAATGTTAGCTTACATTAGTAATAAAGGTAACAAATTAGTGACAGTTAGTCACTGACAGAAGTAGTTACTATATGTGCCCCCAGGCATAATGCAAAGTATTATGCATAAATAATCTATAAGAATGCTCATTTAAAATAAATTACATTTCATCAGTAAGGAAACAGAGGCTCAAAAGAGGTGAGGGACTTGTCAAGTCACATAGCCTGTTAGCAACTAAGCTAGAGTTTAAATTCAAGTGTGTTAGGATGAAGTCTTAATTACTTTTAGTTGTTTTCTTCACACACATACAAAAGTACACTAGCAAACTGATGTGTGTATCAATGTAGACAACTGCTCGTGTACTAAAATATAGAGGGGTAGCAATCTAAGTATGATCTGTGACTCTTTTCTGGATATTGATAAACACTGACTCAAATATTTTTACCTCCTTATATCTAGGTAGGCTGTCATAAAGGCACCTTGTAATCAATGGAACATGGAGAGAAATAATGTAAGTTACCTTCAGATCTGGCCCATTAAAAGCATAAATTTAGATCTTCCACCCTCAACCATCATCCCCTCTTCCATTTGACGTCAACTAGATTTCTCAGAAAAATGCAAGCTATACAAGAAAAAAAGCAAATGTCAGGGGGAAAACCATCAATAAATGTCATGTAGCTGTGTTAGATTATATCTTGTTTTACCCAAAACAAGATTATCCCTCTTTCCTTTGTATCTGTTTGTTTACAACATGGTTTTACCCCAAAACAGATTGTTTTACATGTAAACCTGAGCAAGACTGGCTAAGGGTAGCCTCAGCTATCTGTCCTTGCTCTGTCTTTACTCCCCTACCTGGCAGCAGTCTTGGCACTTCATGAAAATGACACAAAGTTCACTCTTGATAAAACATAAGACATAGAAGACTACCACACTTCGTGTATTTCACCCTCAGCCTGGTTTGAATTATTTTATGTGGTAACTCTGCTTTATCCCACTCACCTGGGGTTAGAAATATGGAATATGGGGTGATTTCACATAGCTGTACTTTTAATAAAAAATACTTTATTCTTCAAAATTATAAACGTGTTTGCAGTTGGGCTTCAGTCATAAAAAAAAAAAAACAGCTTTCCTTCACCTCTATAACATTCCCACAACCAATGCCCCCCATCTCTCTCCTCCTCCACCCCCTGCCTGTATTCAAAACAGGTATTGTACTTCTCTCACTCGTTACCATTATTATGATAGTTTTTAGGCTAGTTATTTCTCTAACATAACTCACTGTTAGCTTAATATAATGAGCTAATCCTTTCTGCCCCCATTCTATTGTCTCTGGATATTATTACAATAATATCTTTTATTTTTCTTTCTTTTTTTTTTTTTTTTTTGGTTTTTGGGTCATACCCGGCAGTGCTCAGGGGTTACTCCTGACTCCATGCTCAGAAATTGCTCCTGGCAGGCACGGGGTACCATATGGGGCACCGGGATTCGAACCGATGACCTTTTGCATGAAAGGTACACACCTTACCTCCATGCATTCTCCCGGGCCCCTTCTTTTATTTTTCTTAAAATGAGTGAGACTATTCTGTGTTTCTCTTCCTCTGACTACTTCACTTAGCATAGTTTCCATTTCCATCATGCATAGGAAAACTTCATGACTTCATCTTTTCTGATGGCTACATAGTATTCCATTGTGTAGATGAGCCACAGTTTCTTTAGCCACTCATCTGTTGTCAGGCATCTGAATTGTTTCCAGATCTGGCTATTGTAAATAGTGCTGCAATGAATATAGGTGTTCAGAAGGCATTTTGGTATTGTGTGTTTGTGTTCCTAGGGTAGATCCTTAAAAGTGATATGGCTGGATCATCTGGGACTCAATGTCCAGTTTTTTGAGGAATCTCCATATTGTTTTCCATAAAGGCTGAACTAGATGCCATTCCCATCAGCAATGAATGATAGTTCCTATCTTCCCACATCCCTGCCAGTACTTATTGTTTTTATACTTTATTGTAGAGGCATGCAGCATACATGCCTCCAAATATTAGGGAAGCATGCACCAGACGTGGCTTTTGGCTTTCCTGGTGCAGTACCTAATTTTCCTCCCAAGAAATATCTGCCAGAAGGCCCATTGGAGAAGTCAATCATTGAGCCTTGCGTGGATTACTGGCTATATTTCTGACATGGCTGTGACATATTTCTCTTTTCCTTTTATTTGATTTTTGTCTCCTTTTCTACTACAGAAATTTGGCCTTAGCTATCCTGCAGTCATAAAGAAATTTCAGTACCAAAGAAAGCCCGCCGAAAGCTCCCCACTGGCTAGTTTATTTGTAACTCTTAGATCAAGTATAACCTGGCACCAGCAGTTTGTTTTTCTGGGTCTAGCTCCATGATGGTAAACAATTATTTCCATCCCCCCCAAAATCCATTTTCCAGCCACTGCAAATACATTTCTTCAAAACCTGTTTCTCTCCTCCTGTTCTTTGAAAAACCTGTTTTTGCTTACCCAAAAACACCTCCACCTCATCTTTTGCCTTACCTCTAGCAGGGCTCTTTCTCACCTATATCATGTAATTATTTGATATGTAGATTCTAGGGTCCGGTAACATTGTGTTGTCCCTCCTAATGATCATCTGCCCTTTGTTTCCCTGAAATTACCTTGCATACCAGAGTTGTGCTTAAAATGTCATCAGCTGAGAAGTAAAATTTGTCTCTCATCTCATGGATGTGGGTCCCCATACAATGCATTTTGTGTGGCCTCAATTATTTTATCTTTCATATTCATCCGCCTCATGAACCTGCTTTCTTCCGTGAAGATTTTTCTGACCCCACTAAAGTTTCGCTTAGGGACGCAAGACATCTGCAGCACTTTGTAATGTGTGCCAATCACTGTGAATTAAAATGTACCTCATTGTTTTGATTTGCATCTCCATAATGATTAGTAATGTGGAGCATATTTTCATGTCTTTTGGCCATTTGTAGCTCTTCTACATTCCATGACATTGAGACTAAAGGCATCTTTAAAGAGGAAACATCAGTCTCCAAACCAGTGGAAGTGGAGATAAATCGATGGGACTATATTAAGATAAAAAGCTTCTGCACCTCAAAGGGAATAGTGACTAAGATACAAATCCACCCACAGACAAAAATGTGCCCTAAATCTCAACCCAAAAAATATCTCAAAAAGAAGTAGAATGCCTGTCTTGAATACAGGTAGGGGATGGAGGAGGAGGGAGGTGGTAGGGATTGGAGGTGGGAATTTTACGCTGGTGAAGTGTGGAGTTGTTTTATGACTGAAACCAACTATAATCATGTTTTGTAATAATGGTGCTTAAATAAAGATATTATTGGGGCTGGAGAGATAACATGGAGGTAGGGCGTTTGCCTTGCATGCAGAAGGATAGTAGTTCAAATCTCGGCATCCCATATGGTCCCCTGAGCCTGCCAGGAGCAATTTCTGAGCAGAGAGCCAGGAGTAACCTCTGAACGCTGCCAGGTCTGATCCAAAAACCAATAAATAAATAAATATATTATTAAAATATACTTCAAAGACTTATGGGAACATTTATATTTTCTTTGTATGTTTAATACCTCAATAATTATACCTTTTAGTTGGTTTATTTCCAAATGTAAAGGTAGCCTCCTCCATCTCTATTTTTTTATTTTGTTGTTCATTTTTTTATTTTTTTAAATTTCTATATATATATATATATTTATATATAACTTTTAATTTCGCTTGTTTGAGATTTACTTGGTACAAAATTCTAGAAGAAAAAGTCTTGCTTGAATAAAAGTTCAGGTCAATACCAGGGCACAGAGATTATATAGCCTGTCATTCTTACCCTCACATTCACCAGCAATATAATATGGAATCATTTACTTTTGCATAGGCATACTAAAAATGAGGAAATCTTATGTATAGAAACAAGCTCTTATCTACTGGGGATAAGAATTCATAAATTTTAGAATTCAGGGTTAATTCCCATAATGAACATTTGTCATGGAAACTCGACTTAAATTCCATGTGACTGGACAGCGACCTTTCAACCTTGAACCCCAGATCCCAATAGAATCGACACAGTTCCCTGCAACAACACCAGGAACCAAACTCCCCCTGGGGAGTTCCTAATACCGCTCTGGGACCAACTTGCGCCAGGTTGATAAGGCATCCTGTCAAAGAGGAAACAGCAACTTCATCTAAAACCAAATTGTACTACCTCTGATGAAATCAGAAGACACTCCATTCTTTGATCTGATCAAAAACCAAGATCACTAATTATGGAACATTGACTTTGACAACTGCGACTGGGTAGAACGTTGCTTGAGAACGTTGCCTAAGACGAAGCCTAGGCTTTCGTCAAAACCTAGGATTTGAATAATAACCAAGATCTCTAGTTCCAGAGGTCCGACTTCAACTGTGACTGAGCAGAACTTATGGAATCATAAAGAAAGACTATATCCTAGCCTGTACTCTAGGCTTCATCCTAGGAAGGGTTTCTGCAAAAATTGAGATCATTAATTGCAGAAGACTGATTATAAAACCATGATGGAACAGAACTTTTAGAACCATAAAGAAAGACTATATCCTAGACTTCATCCTGTTACCTGTGCAAATACCAAGATCTCTAATTACAGGGGAATGATTTTGTCATCCACAACTGAGCAGAACATTTCCTGGAACCATAAAAAGACCTTGGGGTTCGATAATGAGCATGCCTGAGTCATTCCCATGATAATATGCTTCAAGGGTGGAGAAATTCTGTATCTTTTAGGACAAGGAAATTCCCTTTCTAATTTCCCCAATACTTACTGTGCCTATGCCAAAAAAAAAAAAAAAGAAAAAAGAAAAAAAAGAGAAAAGAACCACAAAACTTTGCCATACTAGCCATTCCTTTATTTTTTTTCTTTTTATTTCTTATTGTTGTTTGTTTTTTGCTGTTGGGGTTTTCTTTTTATTGTCATTGCTTGTTTTGCTTTTTTCTTTTTCTTTTTCCCCTTTCTTCTTTTAAATTGATATTCATAGCTTCTAGACAGATTCCTCCCAGTTATATTTATTTCTTTTTTTTTTTAACAGAAACACAAAACTTGAATCATCTTATTCTGCCTCATGAATTGGGGAGCAAACAGTCGCATTAACATTGAGTGTAAATTAAAAAAGAAAAAAGAAAACCAAACCTAAACACTAAACTACAACAAGCTATACACAAAGGAGATCTGGTACTGTTACACTAGGAATCCAGGGAATAAAGGGGAAGATATGAAATGCATACTGAGAACAGGGGTGGAGAGGACAATACTGGTGGTGGGAATGGCCCTAATTCACTGTCACTATGTACCTTAAGCATAAGTGTGAAAGATTTGTAATTCACATTGGTCATAATAAAAAAAAATTTTTTTTATGGTTTTTGGTCACACCTGGCAGTGCTCAGGGGTTACTCCTGGCTCTGTGCTCAGAAATCGCTCCTGGCAGACTCGGGGGACCATCTGGGAGGTCAGGATTTGAACCACAATCCGTCTGCATGCAAGGCAAACGCCCTACCACTGTGCTATCTCTCCAACCCTCAATAAAAATTATTTTTAAAAAATGGCCATGCACAGAATGGGAGAAACTATTAATCCAATACTCATCAGATAAGGGCTAATATCTAAGATATACAAGGTATTGACAGAACTTAACAGGGAAAAAAAATCTAACCCCATCAAAAATGGAGAGAAGAAATTAACAGACAATTCCCCAAGATGAACTACAAATGTGTGTTTTATTTTTAATATTTGGAACATCCTCATCAAGGGTATTGAAATTTGAGACCTTTATAGCAAGAAAAATTATTTTAATTAAAACAACCTAAATGCTGCAAGGGGCATATATATATATATATATATATATATATATATATATGTGTATATATATATATATATATGTGTATATATATATATTAAATGCTTTTTTTTACTTTATTTCAAGAAAATGCATCATATATTTGACATAGTTGACCATAATACATTTGTTTCCAGATAAGTGAGAGCAAAGTTATTTTTTAAAAAATAGAAAGAAAAAATAGTTTATATAATAGTCATAGAAGTTCATTGATATTATTTCAAATATATAGGCTAATCATATTTACAAATCTATTGAGTTGCAAAATGATCAACTTATGACGTTTTTATGTTCATTCTCTTGTTTTAGATTTTTAAGATCATATTTTATACTTCACTATTTGTATTCATTGTCTTTGAACACAATGTTTATTACTGCTGAATTTTAAGCTGATATCAGTCTTTTGCCTGAGTTTCCCAATTGGTCTAGCTTTACTGAATAGACAAGTTTCGTCTCACGTTCCTAAACACAAAGCCCAATAAGCACTCTGAGCAAAATCTGAAACCTGCCTTTCTTCCTTATTGCTAAGCACATCTTAAATTGATCGGCTCTCTAGATAAAATTCAAAAGTCACTTCCATTTGAAATTGGATAACCACCTAATCACCCTATTACTATTAAAAGCCGGGACATTTATTACAAATCCCAAGACTGAGGCACGCTTCCCATATGTACAGAAAATTGCTACCCATAAAACATAAAACTGTATACCACAGTCAGTTCAAATGTATTGTGCTACAGGAAAACTGAAACATAATTTTAAATCAGTTTTTTAAATGGTATTTGTAGGAACAATTTAATCAAATTCTTTAATTTTAAAGGAATTAAAATTAAACTGTTTTCAAATATTAGATTCCCACAAGTTCACTTTTCAGGGAAAACAGTAAAATTAAAATAAATCTCTTTTCTCTTACTGACTTGGATTCTTACTCTGTGCCTATTTTTGAACTTGAATTCTTTTTTATGGCCCCATTTTTAATATTGCACCATGATTTACAACACAGTCAATGATACTTTAATGCATCCATCATTCCAATGTCGTATCTATCATCAGTGTCTACTTTTCTCCACCAATGCCCCAGGAAACCCTTTTAACCAGGTAAAATTAGTTTTATAGATGAAGTCTCCAGTTCTGTGACGTTTGACTATCTGTTGTTCCATCATCCCATATATGAGAGAAATCATTCTGTACATGTCCCTCTCCTTCTGATTGAGTTCACTCAGCATTATCCTCTCTAGTTCCATCCATGTGATAACAAATTGCATGATGTCATCTTTTCTTACTAATAAGTATTACGGCATTGTTTTTATATACCAAAGTCAACTTATCCTGTCATTTGTTCTTGAACAGTAGGGTTTTTTATAGATCTTGGCTACTGTGAATAATGCCAATTGAAAATATGGCACATACCTATAATTGAAGCTGTGCCAATATTTTTAATATTAAGCCATAAAAACAGGGTGTAAGAAATGAGGTTAGGAGGCCAGAGTAGGGTGCTTGCCTTGCCCATGTCTGACTTGGGTTCAGTCGCTGGCCACCCATATGATCTCCTCTAATCCATAGGAATGATTTCTGTGTACAGAGCTAGGAGTACCACCAGATAGGTGTATCCCAGATACTAAAAGAAGAAAAGGAGCTAAACTTGGAATGTAAGTAGCTATTGAAATTGTATCTAAGTCTCTTACATCCTTGCATAAATGTGCTTTGCTTTGCTCAGAATTTAAAAGGGATTCAAGAACCTATGTAGGTGAGTATTTTATAAGTCACTGAGTATGCTTTAATTTTTACATTAAATAAAATAAGAGTAATCAACATCCATCTCCCCCCATCAAAAAAATAATGTTTTGAAAGCTTCAGTGTAATACAAATATGCATAGTAACCATAATAGAGAGCCAGGCACATAAAATCATTTCTAACATGTCTGAGCTTGGAAAGCTTCCAGAACACATGTGGCAAATAACTATCTATAATGTTGCTTAAACTTGAAGTTTAAAAAATATTGACATTAATATGTAATTTAAAGATGCAAATAAAAGTGGTCCTTTTCTTTTCACATACCAGTGAAATGGTATATATCAGGAAGTTTGGAAACAGCCAGTGCTTGCTGAGTTGTGGTGAGAAAGAAACCTTCACACACTGTTGGTGGGAATATCACCAGGTTCAGTAATGGAGATTTCTCCAAAAATATGGAGAAAAGCAATACAGAGATTTCTCCAAAATAGAATAAATCTCCAAAATAGAATAAATAAATAAATATGAGTCAGTGATACCATTTCTTGCTATCTACTCGCAAAACACAAAAACATTCATTTGAAGGACTTATGTGTACCTATGTTCATTGGAGTGCTTAGTAAAGTAATCAAGATATAGAAACAATCCAGGTGCCCAACTATGGATGAATGGATCCAGAAGTTATTAACACTTATGCAGCTGTAAGAACAAGCAAAGTTATGCCATTTGCCATACGTGGCTGAAAATATCATGCCGAGTAAAGACATTCAAAAGGAAAGGGGTAGATACAGAATGATATATGTGGGATTTAAATATACACAGTAAGGGAACAACAATTGGACAGAGGCAGCAGAACTGGAGTTGGTCTAAGGAATAAATTTAAAATAAGAAAGGGTTCAGGGAGATAGATAGCACAGCGGTAGGCTATTTGCCTTGCATACAGCTGACCTGGGGGAGGGATCCAGTTCAGTTCCTGGCATCCCATATAGTCCCCCAGCCTGCCAGGGGCGATTTCTGAGTGTAGGGCCAGAAATGACACCTGAGCACCTATAGGTGTGGCCCAAATAATGCTCAATAAATAAATAAGTTTAAAATAAAATAAGAGGGATGTAATTAGAGGGACTCTAGGACCTTTGTGGAGGGAAGCTGGTAGAGGGTGTGTTGTTGAAATGATGTATGAATAAAATTACCTTTAACTGTAATGTAAACCAGAGTGCCTCAATGCATTATTTAAAAGAAAAATTATTGGAATTATCATTCTCAAATTTCAGCTCAAGGTAACCTTCTTTAGAATTTTAAATTTTATTTATCTGGTAAAAAATTTTATCTTGGGGCCCGGGAGATAGCATGGAGGTAAGGTGTTTGCCTTTCATGCAAAAGGTCATCGGTTCGAATCCCGGTGCCCCAGATGGCCCTCCATGCCTGCCAGGAGCAATTTCTGAGCATGGAGCCAGGAGTAATCCCTGAGCGCTGCCGGGTGTGACCCTAAAACCACACAAAAAAAAATTTTATCTAGCGTCTCTAGATAGCTCTAGGACTTTAAACTATTTTTTAAAAAAGATGATACTGAGGGGCCCGGGAGATAGCATGGAGGTAAGACGTTTGCCTTTCATGCAAAAGGTCATCGGTTCGAATCCCGGTGCCCCATATGGTCCCCCGTGCCTGCCAGGAGCAATTTCTGAGCATGGAGCCAGGAGTAACCCCTGAGCACTGCCGGGTGTGACCCAAAAACCAAAAAAAAAAAAAAAAGATAATACTGAAAATTACATCAAACTTGACTTTTTATTTTATTCCTAATAAGTTATTCACCCCACAGTGTTTAATGGCAAGGTACTTTCAAATACTTGCAGAAACTTTGTGTTTTTACCATAGCAAACAAAGCATAGAAATGATGCTAAAGGAATTATATTTCATTCAAAGCAAAAATTGCAAGAACTCCAAAGACAAGATTTTTTTTAAATACATACATATTTTCTCTTATTGTAGATGCCCTTGAACTATTAAAACTCAATATCTTTCTTTCTTCCTCCCACCAAGATAAAGAATATTCTGAACAAGGCATAAATTAGGGTAGGGAGAAGTGGTAGCTAAAGATTTCTTGTTACTTTGAAAGAGTAACAACTCACTTCCAGGTGTCAAGAGCTTAAAAGAGCTCTCACTAATAAGGTCGGTGACAATTTGAATATCAAATTGTTCAGAATGAACAATCAGGGATGGGAATACACATCAGTGGGAAAGTACATGCTTCACAGTATGAGACCATGGATGCTGTATCTGGTACACACACTGTGTTATGTTAGGAACAAAGTAATCAACATAATGAGGATAACAGACTATAATCTATGGAATAAATTATAAATGCATGATCTAATAGTGATATAAATATCTACTCTGCTTATTACATTTCTTGAATGTATATAAATGCAAAAGGGAAGGTTGAATCAAAAGGTTCTCATTTGGCAACAGTGAAGCTACTTGATTCCAGAATGTTCATATGGACTCCCAAATAAAGAGTGTGTTAGGAGGAAATGAGTAAATTGGCAAGAATATCTTCCAAATAAAAAGTTTGTTAGGAGGAAATCAGTAAATAGGCAAAAAGAACTCTGGATCAAGGTTGGAGCAATTAATCTTGAAATAATTGAAAGTCACATAACCTGTGAGAGAATGCAAAGGTCCAGGGTAATATCTGTGATAGTTCTGAAGAAGGTTTACAGCCTTAATACGGAGTGATATGTAAATAAACACAGATTTGGGGAAGTCTACATAACAACTAGCCTGCAATCTTCAAAAAAGCAAGGTGATAAAAAGCCGGGAAAGATTTACTAAGTTCCAAGTTGAAGGAGGCTAAAAAAATGAAAAAATATTGAAATATTGAAATTAAGTCTTGGTTCTAAATCTAAATAAGATTTTTTCCATTGGATAATTTTTTTTTCGTATTGTTCTAACTTAAATGTGCTGTATGAGAGTGCTCACCTTAAGCAATAGAGTATTGTCTACACTTTGCTCTTTTTTTTATTTTAACAGACATTTATTCGAATATATAACAACAAATCTTACACAGTGATATTAAAGGCAGTCAATGACAAATCTTACACAGTGATACTTAAGATACTTGGTGACAATAAATGGGGGGCTTTCCACCAGTGTTGTCCTCCCTTCATCCCTGTTCCCAAGCATATATCCCTTATCACCCTCCTTTATC
Source organism: Crocidura indochinensis (assembly GCA_004027635.1). NCBI lineage: Eukaryota > Metazoa > Chordata > Mammalia > Eulipotyphla > Soricidae > Crocidura > Crocidura indochinensis. Next base: position 7,527 of record PVKC010014911.1, on the reverse strand, counting down.
CCCCAGAATGCTAGTGCATCTAAAAGCATATATGTTAAACCTAATGTAAACCTTTTATTTCCAGTTCCAGATATTTTTACTAGTGGTTTCTTAAAGGTTTGGAGTCAAAGGAGCACTGTAAAAACAATATTAATGAGGCAATTATCATTTGCATGAGCCCATCAAAGTATGGAGCTCATGGAAAGGGAAAACTTTTGCCAAAGTACAAGGAGACCCCAACCCTGGAGTTTCCTGACATAGACCGTTTCTAGGCTCCAGGCAAACTAGTTTGTCCAATCCCGGTCATTGTCTGTAGTGCCCTACACTTTACTCTTAAGTAAGCTTGTTTTGGTTTGGTTTGGTTTGGTTTGGTTGTGTTTGGCAAAGTTTTGTTTGGTTTGGGGGAGCCACCCATAAAATAATGTTCAAGGCTAATTTTAGCTTTTTGCCCTGAGAAACCTCAGAGGAGACATTATTTGTTCAGTTCTTTTAAAACTTTTTTCTTGGGGAAGATGGGGAGTCATAGCCAGTAGTTTTCATGCTCTGCGGCAAGGTATCATCCTTAGGGAGGCTCTGGGGATTGTATGTGTGGGGATCAAATCCAGGTCAGCTTTATGCAAGTCCTACCTGTTGTACTATTGTTCTGACCATATCTTATAAATCTTTTAAGAATGGAAAAAAAAGTGCTTGCTTCGGCAGCACATATACTAAAATTGGAATGATACAGAGATTACTATGGCAAGGATGTGCAAAAATGACACACAAATTCGTGAAGCATTTCATATCAAAATAAATAAATAAATAAATAAAAGAATGGAAAAAATAAAAGAATGAAAATTCATTCAAAATTTAAAGTATCATTTGTATTGAAGTATCAATATTGTACTACTAACATTTAACATAAACTGTTGTTTTACATTTATTTGTTGAAACATCAATTTTATTAATATTAGTTTCTCAATAAATGCATCTAAATACATTTAGATAATTATATTTACATATAGAGATCATTGCATGGGACAATCTTTAATATTCTTATCTAAAATAAGTTCTTATTCATTTCACCTCACTAATTTATCATATAAACTTCAAAAATGATGAAAAGAATTGGAACTTTAAGAAAATAGACAAATATTTTCATTTGGATCATTCAAGTCAACTCTAGAATAGATAAATGCAGTTTACATTGTCTCAGCTCCAGCAGGGACTCCAGTAATCTCGGAGAAGAATATGCAAGGGTGGATTTGAAACAAAAAAAAATGTTTTAAAACTAATATCATTGAATGCTATAATTTGGAGTTTCCTAATTGTTTTCAGTTAATGAGTTTAGAAGATGGTTATTTTGGTGCAATAGCACAAACTTGATTAGCAGGTATTAATAGAAAACAGAGGGTAGAGTGGTAAAGGTTCTGATAAGAGAATAACTAAATTATCAATGCTACCGGGTAGGTCCTAAGTATGTTTTATTTAAATAGAGAGAAACTAGGTCAGAAGGATTGGTCTGGAATAAACTGGAAGAATCAATTGTATACCCAGTTATTTTGAACTTTTACAAATGATAGTGAGTGAAATATCAAAATACACCTCTGCATAGTTATTTTAATAGTAGTTTGCTCTTAGTTTCACCCGGGATAGTTCAAAGAGATAGCCTAATGGACTGAGTGTACGTTTTGCATACAGGAGATCCACATTCAATCCCCAGCACATGGTCTTCCTAGCACTACCTGGTATAGCCCCAAGCACCATTCACAGTATGTGACTATACAAAAGCTATACTAAAAAAAAAAAAAAAGTTATTTTAAAAAAGGCTATACTAAACAAAATAATAAACCGTGTTTTTCCTCTTTTCTTTACGTGTTTGGTGGTTGTGTCTATAAACTAGTATTTTGATTATTAAATAGCTTTTGGGGATTGGAAAAGGATGCTAAGAGTCTTTTTGAATAAAATAGTGGGGGCCCGGGAGATAGCATGGAGGTAAGGCGTTTACCTTTCATGCAAAAGGTCATCGGTTCGAATCCCGGTGCCCCATATGGTCCCCCGTGCCTGCCAGGAGCAATTTCTGAGCATGGAGCCAGGAGTAACCCCTGAGCACTGCCGGGTGTGACCCAAAAACCAAAAAAAAAAAAAAAATAAATAAATACATAAATAAAAAATAAATAAATAAATAAATAAAATAAAATAGTGAAGGGTTATAAAGGTAAATATCATTATATAAAGGTCAAGAAAACTAAAGTAGGAAACTAAAGGAACTTTCCATTTAGATATTGTAAATACCAACGGGAGTTGGTGGTGGAGAAGAATATGGTGATCCGGAAGTCACCACTCTTTGATATTGAGGATTAACTAGAATATACTGATAAAAAAGGTGAAGTTTAAAAAATATTAAGTGCCTAGTTGCCTAATAATCAACTTAACAAAGGTGAATTATTTAAAGTACTTAATTTAAAGTCACTATTGACAGAGTTGCCCTCATACTACTTGGTTGCCACTTCCTCCTCTTCCTCCTCCTGGATTCCTGTTGTTCTGCCTCAGAACATCCTTTCCTGCATCAGAAAGAAGTGCTATGTCAGGAAAAGTTCTGGGAGGGACTGTGTGGGGCCATGCTCCTGGGGATCTCTAGCCAGTGCCTGCTCACAGACTTTTGTATGAGGTTTATGTCTACATACTTCTCCCAGCTCCTGAAAAGTAAATATTTGTGACAGGGGGGAAAACGGCAGAAAGACAACAGTAGCAATAGCGTCTGCTGAGGCTGCATAGAGGAGCCTGGAGATGCCGGGAGGCGCCTGGAGATGCCAAGGGTAGTTGTCCCTACATGACCCTGAGCTTGACATTCCTGAAACCCCCAAGTCCAGCAACAGGGAAACAGGCTCTTGAAAAAGAAGCAAGGGCCGGTCACTAGGCTGAAACTCAAGCTCCTAGAGAGATTGTCTAAAAAAAACATTGGTTTAGAGCAGCCTTAAACAACAGAGGAAGTACTTAAAGCAGCTTTCGGGAGGTCTTCCAAGAGATGAGTCTGACAGCAGGTGGTGTCCGGACTTAGTCTCAGAGTGGTGAGGCTGAAAACTGTAGAATGAGCACAGGCCCATCTGAGCAGATGAGCTTGCAGATGCTTCTTAGTTTAATGTATTCCCATTTGTTTATAAATGCTTCCACTGGCTTTGTTAATGGAAGTTTATACGTCAAGCTACCTTTAGTTTCAGTGTCATGGAAAGTTATTCTATATTTTCCTCTATGAACTTTATGGTATCAGACCTGATATCAAGGTCTTTAATCATTTTTTATTTGACTTTTGTGCATGGTAACAACTATTAGCAGCAGTATTTTGCTGGCCCATGGTTAGGCGCATATATGTTTAGGAATGTGATTTTTTTTCTGATGTACATATTCCTTGATTATAAAGAAATGGTCCTCTCTGTATCAGCATTTTAAGACCAAAATCTATGTCATCTGATATTAGTTTGATCATTCTAGCCTTTTTAAGGGGAGTTGTTTGCTTAAAGGATTGTCTTCCAACCTTTGCCTTTGAGTCAGTGTTTACTCTGACTATTCAAATGTGTTTCCTGCATGCAGAAAAATGTTGTATTCAATTTTCTTTTTGTTTGTTTTTGTTTTGGGTCCACACCCAAAAGTATTCAGAGCAACTACTGACTGCTCTCAGCAACTACTCCTGATGGGCTCAGGAGCCCATATGGGATGCTGGGGGTCAAACACAGTTGGTTGGCTGCATGCACAGAAAATGCTCTTCTTACTGTACTATCACTCTAGTCCTTGTATTCAATTTTCTGATCCATTTTGCTGCTCTGAGCCTCTTTTCCACATCAAATGTATGTTTTATTAAAAAATAAAATAAAAATGTTAACTCTTACTCTTAATGAAAGTGAGAAGTAAGGACAGGCAAGACATATGCTATTTATTAAGAAAATAAATGTGTATGACTGCAACATACAACTGCAATCATGTTTGTAATCATGGTGGGGTTTTTTGGGGGCTTTTGTTTGTTTGTTTGTTTGTTTGCTTGGGCCATACCCGGTGACGCTCAGGGGTTACTCCTGGCTATGTGCTCAGAAGTTGCTCCTAGCTTGGGGGACCATATGGGAAATCGGGGGATCGAATCGCAGTCCATCATAGGCTAGCGCAGGCAAGGCAGGCACCTTACCTCCAGCACCACCGCCCGGCCCCAATCATGATGTTTAAGTAAAGATAATTTAACAGTAAAAAAAGAAAGTAATTGGGAAGTTGGATAATGTGATCTGATCTTTGTTAAAAAAAATCTATACTGTATGTATTAATATTATATTACATTATAAATAATATAACAAATTCATTATCCTTATAGATTAATAATTAATTTTATTTTTTTATATTTTAACCTTTTTTAGATTTAGGGGGCACTCCATATTTTAAAAGTATACTGCCTTTATATTTAGAAATGTCTTATTTTATAAAAAATATCTATTATAATAATAAAAGAGTTGCATATATGTATTCAAAACATGTGCAACCAGATAACAAAATTAAAAGCAGTAGTATTTAAAATAAAACAAAAGTAAGTGGTTGATTTTTACCTAGAACTCAGGATGTGTGATGCCCAGGGAAAATGATTATAATTATAACATCAACACAAGAAAAGATGAAATTTTCAGCAGGCAACTCTGAAACATTGCTAGCATAGACCACTTAAAGGTATCAATTTGATTCAAAGTCTTTTTTGGATCACTTCCAAATGTATGTATTTCTATCCCTGCGAATTTTTTAACGAGGAGCATTATAGCTCTATTATTAGATGAAAGCAATTAATTCAATAATGACCTTAGAATAAACTGAATGCAACATCTTGAGATTTCTCCATAATGTAAAATTAGCTTTCAATAAAATATATGAGAATTGTGTATTACACAAGCATTTAATAATAAATCTATGTTGCATGTGTAAATAATTTGTTAAAATAAGAATGCAAAACACTTTACCACACTGTCTTATATAGAGAAAGTATGGGAGGTAAGGTGCTCACTTTGCATATATTTGACCCCAGTTGAATCCCTGTCACTGCATATTCCTTAGCACCTCCAGGGATCATGACTTAGCACAGAACCAGAAATAATTCCTGAGCACTACTGAGTATGACCCCCCCCCAAAATTATCTCTTCCAAAAAGCAGGCTTTTATTGAGTCCCAGTTTAATCCATTATGTTTTTTCAGTCTCTATCCAGATTCCACAGCTACCACCATGTCAACTCAACAGCCAGTTTCATCATCTTATACTATTCTCAGAAGAGATCCAAGCTCAGTAACAAAAAATTATAGGTACACTTGTCTCACAGCTGAAAACTCTGGGGCACTCTCAAGAATGGGGTGGGCTGAGTCCCCATCCTGCAGAAGCCGTGATGCTGCACATACACCCACAGTCACACCATGCCAATGGCCCAACTTCACTGCTCCACCACCAATTCATGCAGAGAATTCTAATCAACAAGAATTCTATGTAGACTCATCTGGGTCCAGAAAAGTCTTGGGTCTTCTCAGATTATGGGTGGGCAGCCACAGTCACATCCCATGTAAAGTCATTGACCTACCTCTACAGGTCTTGAATTTCTTGGAGTCTGTAGCTGCATATATGACTAGACAACATCTTCAATTCTTCAATACTGACACCACAGTAGGAACATACCAAACTAAATAAGAAAATGGCATAGAAGTCATCTAAACTCAAGAAAAACAACACAGAATATACAACTAGCAACAACAAACAGCTTAGTAAATCTTCAGACAATGATTTAATGACTACATTTTGAGATATAACTATTTTCACTAATTTTCTGTTAATCTAAGTTTTTTGATAATGCCATTACCATCTAGTGGTAACAAGCAATATGTAGTAAATTATTTTGTGTCTGCCAAGGAGACAAGTTTGGAGGGTGGTGGGAAATTGTAGGCAATGGTGGAAGGGGTGTTACACTTGTGGCGGAACTCGTGTTGGAACATTGATGGCCAAAAACAACTGTATTATGAGCAACTTTGTAAAACAATAATGTTTAAATAAAATAATTTAAATAAATAACTACACTAAGCTACTGAATAGAAGATAAAAACAAAAGAAAGAATTAATTGTAAACTAAGATTATCTGAGCATTGTTATGAGCTACCACAGAGTGTCAAGCAAATGTAGTCGTTGAACATCACAAAAATAAAAAATAAATAAAAATAAAATAAAAAGTTACAACAATAACAAAAGTTTAGCAAAAAAAACTCCAGTAACTGGGCAGTGTTTTTAAAGCCCTTTCCATTCTTCTCAGACAAACGTAGAACTAACTTGTAATGAGTATAATCATTGCCTGTGTTTATTTCAGTTGAAAGCTAGGTTATAGTGTTCCTTTGAGTGAATAATGACAGAAGGGGAAAAACTAGGGACCAGAGCAATAGTATTGTACTATTGCTGTACAGTAGGGCAGGGCTATACAATTTTCTTTCCTGCGACTGAGCTAGGTTCGATCTCTAGCATCCCATATGGTCCTCCAAGCACCACCAGGATTGATCCCTTAGTACAGAGCGAGGAGTCACGCCTGAGCACTGCCAGGTATAGTCATAAATAAAAAAAGAAAGAAGACATTTAGTAATTTAGTTATCAATACCTTTTAATAGTCTTTGTTAGGGCCAGGAAGGTGGCGCTAGAGGTAAGGTGTCTGCCTTGCATTGCCCCCCGTGTCCCATATGGTTCCCCAAGCCAGGAGCGATTTCTGAGCACCTTAGCCAGGAGTAACCCCTGAGCATCAAACAGGTGTGCCCCCCCCCAAAAAAAAAGAGTCTTTGTTTAGAAGCAGAGAATGACTTCTAGAAAAATGCCAAATATCTCAAAGTCAACTATAAAATACCTAATTTTCTTTTTTCCTTCTCTTTGTTTTGCTTTCTTTTTTGTTTTGAGGCCATACCTAGCAGTACTCTGTGCTTATTCCTGGCTCAGAGATCACTCGGTGAGGTGTTCAAGGGACCATATGTGGTTCTTAGGATTGAACTTAGGTCACTTTATACAAGGCAAGCTCCTTACTCTCTATATTATCTCTATAGTTCCCCAATTTTCTTATGACCCAGGAAAAGGATAATGGTGTTAGACTAAAATACTGATCTATTTGTTGGCAGAATAGTATTAGCAATAATATAAGCATTAATTGAGCATCAATTGTTCAGCAGATATTGTATTCAGCACTATATATCTATTGCATGAAATCTGAGCAACACTTTATGATTAAAATACTTCTGTACCACAATTTTAGAACTTTCATTTTAAAAGCTGTAGTATCTAAGGATAAAGTTAATTAAATTGTCAAAAATCACAGACAGGAGGTGGCAGAACTATATTTAAACATAGATTGTGAGCTGAGTACAAAGTTGAAATTTAAATGTTCATAGTCCTTTCATCAACTAGAATATGGAAAGGGCCTTTGAAAATCATTTGCATCTCTGCCAAAAGCTAAAAATATTTTTTCAGATAAACTGGAATATGATAGTGACAGTAATTTAAATCAATACATTCCCTTAGGTCACAAAATCCTAA
>PVKC010014910.1:0-21809 GCA_004027635.1 Crocidura indochinensis | reverse complement strand
TTTTTCCTTTTTTCATAGGCATCCCAGTGACTATTTTCTTTCGAAACTCTGTGTTCTGAACATTAAAGATGGATTATCCCAAAATGGATTATTTTCTGGATGTGGAGTCTGCTCATAGACTCTTGGATGTTGAATCGGCTCAAAGATTCTTCTACAGTCAAGGAGCTCAAGGTAATCCTGTGGGAGAGACAGAGAAAAAAATCTCTCCTTTGCAAAGGGATTTTATCTTAACAGCTGTGTCCACTCAGCTTCCTTGCAGAAGTTCAACAATTGGGATTTCTAAGTTGTCCACCTCTATTGACCTCTTGCTGGAATAGAGGCAATAATCATATAATGACTCAATGACATTGAGTAAATAGAGACTTCTCAAATGAGGTTTTAATTTAAAAAAAAAAACAGAATAACCATACCACCCCATGCTGTGTGCAAATGTCCCCTGTTGAGATCTATTAGAAATTTATCTCCCCTCTTCTGGGCACACTGCAAAATTATGGAAGGCAATAGAGATGCTTTTACCTCTCTGCAAAGGCTGATGCACTTGAGACGAGGGCACCCTGACCTATGTGCTTAAATCCTGCTATTAGGGCGTCTGAAAGAGGCTGTGAGCATCTCTGGCTGTCTTATCTGTTTTAGATGAATGAAGTTACCACCTTCGACAATTAGCAGAGCACTTGGAGAGCAATAGGGGTCAGTTGTAAAATGGGATGCTATAATGAAACCTAAGGTCTCACACACATGCATGGCAAAAGCTATGTTCTACCTTTCAGACCCCGTAGGTTTCTATTACCTAGTTCAAGATGGGCAGTTAAGCTCCCGCAGGCTCAATCTCCTGTTCCAGTTTGCGTTTAATGTGTTCTGCCAGCATGTGAAAGCATAGAAAGGAGCTGGAGTCTTTTATGGGATCTCCTGTCATGCAGGAGATTTTACTGAGAGCTTGTTTTCTTTCATCTATGGAGCGTTTGCGTTATCTAGCCGAAGCCACCTTATGGTCACAATGCCCCAGCTGCCTGATGGTGTATGTTCCAGCTGCTCAAGTGTGGAGGGGATCACTGACCATATTCTTAAAGAGAAAAACTGTTCGGTTCCTGGGAGTTCAGCGTAGTTCTGACAAGAAAAGGCTGGTTGAGTAATGTTGGGAACTGATGGTATGACATAAGGGACATGGTTAATAGTCCGCCTTGGCTCTCCTCACTGTCTTTTCTGAATGGTTTTGCTTCACTTTCAAGCCCATTTTTCTCTGTACTTTCAAATGCATGCATGTATTCCTCCCGTTTCTTTGCTTCTGTTTATCTGGGCTCAATCCAGTCTTCTGAAAGTCAAGAGGGACTGCGAGTCATGTGGTGGGCTTGTTTGGGTCAGTATGTCCATCAGCAATGCTTATATTTGCAAGATTAATAAAATCCGAGCTCTTCTCAAGCTTCTGTTCGCATGTAGCTAGCAGTGCCACTCCTGGCCACTTAAAGAGACCTTAAACTGTTACTGAAACAGGAGAAGGGAGAGATTGGCTAGAACCACCAGTCTCCTCTGGATCTGCAAGGAAGAAGAATTGTGATCTACAGCTAAATGGATCTGGCTCAATGTTCAATCCTACCACCTTCCTGCATTTAATCATTGCTTCAACTGCCCCTCATCGTTTAAATGAGTGCTTGGGGTCAGATCATTCACCTGAGCTGGCAGAGTGAAGGACAGTAGTGACTGATTACTAAAGAGCTCCACTATGCTCTCTAGTTGGAATAGTTTAAAGCATTGAGAATGTAGACCCCTGGTTTCTTGAAGGGAAATATCAGGATATGGGAAGCTCAGGAGATTCAAGCATCTTGGTGGCAGGGTCCAAACAGACAAATAGGTTCAAGAATCCAGGGGAGAATAAGTCATGTCTCTGAGAATCCAAGGGGAGAATAAGTCGTGTGCTCATGTCACCACTGAGAACAGATAATTGCAGAAAGATCAGGACCTGAACTCAACTGTATTTCACTCAGTAAGTCAAGAGGTAAAGAAATGCTCAAATCACACTTTCAGGAGGAAGCTGGAACTCAAGCTAAGCTTCAAGCACAGGTCCCAATGACACAGCTTCGAGCAAGAAGGTGGAAGCTACAATCCCACCTTTTCTCACTCCCCTGCTCTTTCATTGCACTATATATTCCTGCTCAAATGTACCATCAATATCCTTGGACATTTAAATCACCCTCAAAAGGGGGAAATTCATTAGAAGGCAACTAATGCAATAAAGTCACTAGGCAATTAAATTTATGATTCCTGCCTACAATTTCCCCTATTTTATCATTTTAAGTAACTCTTGGCATAGGAACCAGGTGCTGTCGGCATTGTTATTTCATAATAAAGCACCTTTTCTGGCATCTTCATTGTCTTGTTTAACAAAGGGAAATTCTGGTTTTTGACAACTGATGAATAATACCACTGTATGCAACTTTTCCTTTCAAGTTGTATTTGGAAATCAGGAGCAAAGAATATAACTCCCCAACCATTTCTTGCTTTCCAACTCCTTCTAGCTTCATTCTGTGCCAATCCTGTAATGTCTGTTAGAGCAGCTGGCTTTTCAGTCTTTAACTCTGAGTTAAATATACCCTACACTTATTCTGATACTCTGAGGCATCTTAACATGGCCCCAGGATACAGAGTTTTGCTGGTATTCAAGTATTGGCAAATCATTAGCAATAAGCATGAGAAAAAATGTCCTTGGGCCATTTCAATTTTTTGGTGCTACATGTTGCCTCCTCTGTGAAGCCCTTTATGAAGTTTCTATGCTTTTCCTCCATAGTATTCTAAGTTAGAGCTAATATCATATTCTATCAATTGACTTTCACACAGAAAGTGCACAAGCTCACATAATTGCTTTTACTTTTTTAAGTTTCAGATTCCTCATCAAAATGGATATAAAGATAGCTCCAAATTCTGTGTTCTCTTAAATACATGATAAATGTCTATAGAGTCTATAGAACATGATTTATTATTGACCATTTATTAATGTTATTTTATTATTGCTCTTATGTCTAGCTCCATCCTGTAAGTTTTCTTAAATACCATTCTCTAAGTACCTTATACTAGGTATGTATCAAAAACTTTCAGGTTTGTTCAATGTCTCTGTTTATTTGAAAGAATAGAAATACATCTTATTACCAAGAGAAACTTGGATTGTGGGAAAAGAAATTTATTGAGAAACCAGAACATCCTACTATCATTAGAAAATTAAAGATTTTAGGTTTGGGAGATGGTTCAAGTGATGGTTCACAGGCTTAGATATGCAAGGCCCTGCCTGGATTTAATACATAGCACTGCATGACCCCCAAAGCACTGCTGAATCTGACCTTGGTGGTTCTACTTGGGGGATCCTTAAAGGAATTAATATTCCACAGAAATTAATATTCCATATAAAAGAGACTTTTCTTAAAATTTAAGGGGCAGATAAAATTAACATTCAGATGCCTACTTATACAGGAAATGGAAGAAAATTATAATTCTACATCTGTTAAGCAGTAGAAAAAATTAATCAAAATAGAAAAAAAGTACTGCCAGAGGAACTCAATGCATTACTGAGGAGAATTAACATTTAGAAACAGATTTCCAGGGGTTTTGAATAGTACTACTTAGAAGAAATTTTTAATATCTAATAGTCTAAGATGACTGAGTTTTTATCCTGCCTTAAAATAGAATTATGAAATAAGTAACCACTGAATATTTACTCTGATAAATTTAATTAAGATCAATTCAAAATCTGCTCTGAACATGTTCAGGAAATGAGCTCTGAGCTATGCCTTCATTAGGGATCCCAGACCCCTTTTTCTCCTTAGATCATTCTGCCTAGCTTAGTCCAGATATGAGTGGGCTCATCTACCAACTAACTTTCATAAGTGCCTGTTTCCAGCCAGATAAAATAGATTTTACAGAGAACCAGTTAAATATACTCTGTTCCCTTACCCCACCAGTCCAATGGCATAAACTAGGAAAGTTTGCAAAGGCATTTTTGGAAGACTTGCTCAGTGAGTGCCATTTTGTCTTCCTTCTCTGTGTCTGTCCCCAAGGACTTCCTGTTCTAGATTTAAATCTAATTTCTATATGGGCGTGTAGGTCTAAAAGTGAGGTGGGACCAGTGATTGCAAGACTTTGATTCCAAAGTCTCATTGTTTCCTGGAATATTGCTTCTGTCATTCATACTCTAATGACTTCCCTGTTGATCAGATAGTTCTGAGAAACAGACAGTTATAACCCCTCTCTTCCTCCTAATAAAACCTAGCCTAATTGTCTATAAATTCTTATGCCACTTATCAGACCTTTCCTCTGAGAAGTGCTTTCTATGGTACTTTTCTTCCGATACAGTTTTGTGGATGCTCAATTCATTCCCCTCAACAAATAGTTGTTTGTGAATTTGGAATTTCTCCCCCCCCCCCATAACTCTAGTCAGGAAGTCGCATGCTATGCTTCACTCACGGGTGACAAGCTAACTACCAAGCTCTCCCTGCTAACCTCCCACACACTCCATTTTAGACCTCTAATTGCTCACACCCAGGCTTTCCAAACCTGTGTTTAATACAGGGAACATTTTGTGTGAAAGAGAGACTGAAGGCAAATCAAGAGGAAAAATATTGTGGTAATAACCAGCCTGCCAAGTTTGTCCTTATGTAGATGGTCAGGAAATTCAATCTTCATTTCTATAGCGTGTCTTTGGAACCGGATTATTTTCTGCACACAAAGCATCATTCTGTGTGTCAATCATTTACCTGAACACACCCTCTACTGTTTTTTTGTGCTTTTGCACCCAGCAAGATCTGCTGTCAATAGACTGTAGTTAGAGCTTAAGTGTAGTCCCAGAACGTAGTGTCAAGAAGGGGAAGTGGGACTGGAGCGATTGCACAGTGGGTAGGGCATTTGTCTTGCATATATCAGACCTGGGGTTGATCCCTGGCATCCTGTATGGTCCCCCAAGTCTGAGCACAGAGCCAGAAGTAAACCCTGAGTATCATCAGGTGTGACCCAAAGATGAGAGAGAGAGGGAGCCGGGAGGTGGCGCAGGAGGTAAGGTGCCTGCTGCCTTGCCTAGGACGGACCACGGTTCGATCCCCCGGTTCCCATATGGTCCCCCGTGCCTGCCAGGAGCGACTTCTGAGTGCATAGCCAGGAGTAAGCCCTGAGCGTCACTGGGTGTGGCCCAAAAACCAAAAAAAAAAAAAAAAAAGATGAGAGAGAGAGAGCAAGAGAGAGAGAAAGAGAGAGAGAGAGCAAGAGAGAGAATGGCACATAAAAGAAAATATATGAAAATGACATGAAATCATTCCAATGAACTAATAGTTAAACCCTCACAGAAACCATTTGAAAGAGTGGATTAAAGATGCAATTTATACACCAGTCAACATATCTAAGCAACAGTCTTTGGAAAAGAGTACTCACATCTCAATTATTTCAAATATCCATTTTCTCAAAAATTTCCAGTGGTACCACAGTGATATTCTGAGTCAGAGAATGGGAGCCTAGCACATCAAAATCAGTCCATGTTCAACAGTCTTTTCATTATTTGAAAGGATATTTCCATAATAAATTAGACCTATATTCATATAAGGCCTCCCAATAAATATTGCTTTCTCATAATGTCTCTCTTTTGAAAAGCAGGAGTTATTTTATAGATCTATGAATCTACTTTCAATTATAAAAGGAACATATAAATAATAGTTAAAATTTATTTCAAAATTAGGAAAAAAAGCTAGGTCCAGAGCAATAGTACAGTGGGTAAGGCATTTACCTTGCATGCAGCCAATCTGAGTTCAATCCCCAGCATCGCATGTGGTCCACCAGGAGTTACCCCTGAAATACTACAAGAGTGGCCCAAATTTTTTTAAAAAAGGAAAAAAAAAACCAACTCTATTCCAATTATCTAATATTCATATTTTACAAAGCTGAAATTATACCATCTAAAAATTTGGGTCTGAATGAAATATTTTCAGGTACTGGCCAATTAACATCTGTGTTTTAAAGCTTGGAACAAAACAATTAGAGTTTGAGTTCAGACCATAATTTTCTCTCCTAGCTGTGACAGATGGCAAGCTATTTCATTTTTCCTTGCTTCAATTTTCTCTTTTGAATGAAAATCATAACACTAAGAGTTCTTAACCCAAAGAGCTATTTTGGAAATTAATTCAAAGTATCATTTCACAAAAAAAGATACAATATACGATTTTCAAATAGCATCTTACTTATCATTATTATTACTATATGTTTGTTTTAGAAAAATACAAATTAACATTTTAATTTAGATACAAAGAATTATAAAAATACTTCCTACTTATAAACTATGGTTTAGAACAAAGAAAAGGGATAGGCTAGTCTAAAGCCCACTTGAGTTATAACCACTACTAATTAATCATGCAGATGTAATTTAGGATGACTGAAGTCTGGAAGTGCTGAACAAACAAATATGAAACACTAAGTGGAGTGTCAAACACTTCTATATACATATATATAGACACAGAAAATGTGAGTTCTTCTGTTATCTTAAGTTATTCCAAGAGAAAATCCTGACCTCTACTAAATTCCAGTATGTCCTAACTTTTCCTTTCATTCCTATTCCAAATTTCTAATATCTAAATCCATTGGAAATATGAGACCATTTTAAAATGCACCAAGAAAGAGACAACTTTGATTTATTTTTCACTTTAAGTAAGGTAACATGGTTACAACTGTAAAATTTTGATTTTCAAAACAAAATAGTGACCGAATTCCAAAAACAATGTATTTTTATTTCTTCTCCTGAATATTTTCTTCCCTCCTGTTCTATAGAAATATTTGCCAAATTGAGCTGATGTCCCTAGAGTTCCAGCACATGCTAGGTTGTCAGTATGGTTTCCAGGTGGTGTTTCAATGAGTCAGCATCTACTTAGAAAAAAGAAAACAAATTTGGAAGAATCCACTTGAAAGTTGTATATATTTTTTGCATTCCTCTATTTTATTCTCCTAAAAGAAAACACAGTAGTGTGAATAAATTGACATCAGAAAAACCTAGATGCTGATTCTAACAGAGATCAAATCCCTATAAATTTTGATACCATAATTGCACTATTATTATTATTGACATCTAAATGCCAAGTATGCTTATCAAAGCAACACAAAGAGAAAATGTGAAAGTTAAGAACATCTTTATTATTCAGACTTCCCCATCAGTGCTAAGCTATCTTCTGCTTACTAGTTTAGTTAGTTCTGAGTCCATTAGTGCTAGATCCACCAGGGCTCGTATTCTGCAATGCTCAGTGGACTTTGCACATGTACATCATACACTTCATTCCTTTGAACTTTCTCCCAATCCCCAGAGAATCTTTCATGAATGAATTGATGCATACCTAAACTTCATTTGGGGATTACAGAATCATGGTGTATTCCTTGCAAAAAACTAGTACATAGAGATCCCTCTATGAAAAATTCAGTGTGACTGGATCATGAAATTCAAGGTAAATTATATCAGATTTTGGAGGAAAAACAGGTTCAAGGAAAATGATCTTAATCTATCAAATTAGGAAATATGGATTGAAATATGGCTGGAATGATAGAACAGCAGGAAGGACATTTGCCTTGTATGCGGACAACCCAGGCTTGATCCCCAGCAATCCATATGCCACCCTGAGCCAGTCAGGTGTAATTTCTGAGCAGAGAGCCAAGGGTAACCAGAGTGCTGCCAGAAGTGGCCTCCTCAAAACAAAACAAAACAAAAGAACTATGAGTTCTATCTTGTAGGAAATAGAACATTTGGAGAATGTCCAAAGCTGAAAAAGAGTTACTAGATCCAATGATCCCAAACCTCGCCATATTTTAGAAACAACTATCCTGTGAACCCTTTCCCAAAGAATTCCTGTGATTCCACCATGTTTACCTGGATCTGCCTTATTTTTGAAAGGCTTTATTTTGCTTTACATCTCCCAGATTCTTGGAAGCAAAAAGTAAGGGTCTGAAATGTAAGGTCTATTGATTATTCTGATTCTTTTACTTTTATAGATAAAGGAAAATAGAGTCCAAAAGAAATAAAATAGAATTAGAAACCCAAGATTAGATATTTTCATATTTCACTATTATTTGAATGCTAACCACATGCTGGGTATTCTTGCTTGGTTTCAGTCTAGCATTGGAACATACTCCCAAATCAACCAGTTTACACACAAAAAAATAAATAAATTCTGGGAAGAAGTATATGTTTCTTTACTCTGCCTTAAAGTTATAGTTAGAAGAAGTAAAGAGAAATTGTGAAACTAATCCATGGAAAGAGAAGGATAACTACCAATGACCAATGCTTGTTACAAAACAAGAGATATTTTGTAGATTTCAAAATGGCAAGAGAAGACTGACATAAAAGACAGAAATCAAGGCAGGTGAGATTTTTTTTATGTTTAAGGAATCTGAACCTGAGATTGACTCCACTAAGAACTGAATGCAGAGGACATCTATTGCTAGATTTAATTCCCCCCCCCCAAGACCACCACGATAGAAGACAGAATAATGGGATTGAGAAGCAAAGAGAACAAGAAGTCACAAAGTAAGACAACCTGGAAAGGGATTTGAACATGCATTCAACAAGAGAAAAGGACCGGGATCATAGAGATATTTGCCATGCATGTGTTTGAACTGAGTTCAGTCTCCAGCACCCCATATGGTCCTCTGGGTCATCCACAATTGATCCCAGAATGCAGAGTCAGGAGTAAACCCAGAACACCACTCAGTGGAACCCCAAAGCAAAACCAAAACAGTACATTAGGACATAGGTTAGAAATAGGAATACGTTCCATAAGTTTAAAGATTGGTATAAAGATCATGGAAAACCATCCAAAAATTTTAATGCCTATAATAATTTCCCTAACATGCTTTGCATTTGTTTCATCATATGATTCTACCAAATCTATAATTTTCTTGTCCATTTCATTTAGAGGATACAAAGATAGTTTAAATAAATTATCTGCTTTTAAAATGTTAAAATATGGAGCCAGTGAAATAGCACAGTGGTAGGGCATTTGCTTTGCAAGTGGCCAACCCTGGACAGGACCCTGGTTCGAGTCCAGGCATCCCATATGGTCTCCTGAGCCTGCCAGGAGCTATTTCTGAGCTCAGAGCCAGGAGTAATCCCTGAGTGTCACTGGGTGTGATCCCCAAACCCCTCAAAATAAAATAAAATGTTAAAATATTTGTAATTATTTTTACAAATACAATATTTTTCCAGAGCACTAGTATTTCAAATGAATAGTTCGTTTGAAATATCTATATGTCCTATGCATTTGATATCACCAAAAGTATTTTAAATTCTGATTCAGAGTTGAGGAGGTCACGCAAAGAAAATAAGGATATGGGTGGGGGGTTTTTTTGTTGTTATTTTTCATTTCAGTGCAACCATCACTTTTGAGCCAGGAGGGGCCCCAGTATACTGCTGCAAAGGAAGGAGAAAAAGTTTCAGCTGCAGCTGGGTAAAAATAGACTTTACTTTTCTTTTGAACCTACGCAGTAAGATCTTCTGTTCTATTTAGTTGATTATGCATTATTTGGTGACTAAACTTGATAGGTGACAGGCAGAGAAAAAAACTACTTGGCTTAGCCTAATTTAAGCCTTGTCTTTGAAAAGTGAGACTGTGTGCCAAACATCATACCCAAGAAATTACTTGTACACTAGTCCCATATTCTCTGCTGACACAATGATATGAAACATATATTGATTTTGAAAAAGCAAAAACAATGGATAAAAGAGAACTCACTTTGTATTTATTGGTATTTATTGGCCAGGAGCTTGCTATTTCTCTCCTATTTCAGTCGTGGAAAAAGAAAAACAGTGCTTCTTTTACAGGATAAGGAATCCAAGTCTTTTTCAAATATCAAGAAACATCCCAAGCTCACATAACTATTAGCAAGGGTGTCAATGTGTAATCCAAGAACTGCTGATGCTTCCACAACACTGTGCAGTGCTATTGCTGATCTAGGCAATATTAAGAAAGGTGTCCATGAACTGATATTGGGACATATACAAATGTTAATGATTCTCCATGCATTCAGATGTACATATCTTTAATTTTATCAAAATAAAGGTGAAAATTGAGCATTTATGTAATATAATTTTAAGATTCAGTTTTTGTGTGTCTTGGTTCTACTTCTTAGTTTCATGGTTCTGAAAAATATTTTTAAAAAGTCTTAGTGGGAGATTTTGAGGTCACAGCCAGCAATATGCAGGACTTATTCCTGTCTCTATGATAAGGGATCATTCCTGGTGGTTGTTGAGGTACTATACATGGTGGACATGTGGTATATGCAATCCTGGGTCAGTTTTATGCAAGGCAAGCCCCTAAATCAGTGGACTCTCTTTGGTCCTGAAGTGAAATAATTTTACCTAAAGAAATTTACTTAGAGAAATATAAGGAGAGAGAGAGAGAAAAAAAAGATGGAGAAAGAGTTGTTCAAGAGAAAACGATGGCTTCTCCAGAAGGGAAAAGGGTAAAAATTATTTTGGGGACAAAGGTATATACATTTCTTTAAATTATCTTGTTCAAGAATTTTCTACATACATTAAAGTTAAACTGCATGTTGTGACTAAAAACATATTGAACTCGATAATCCTTTCATACTTTTTTATTTGATTCTTATATTTTCCAATAACTTCACCCTTTTTAAACAGTCCCCCTTCTCCGGATGATGCTTCAGTCTGTGCCTCCAGTTCAAACTCTTAAGAATTTGTTTGTTTTTGTTTGTGCTTTTATATAATTTTCTAGGAAAGCTATCACTACAGTCTGTTCCTGAAGTTGATTTGCAGGGGCAACAGGCTTTAGGGAAGATAATCTTCCTAAGTTCCTAATTTGATACATAATATTTGTAGCAAGCTTTAAAAACATAGATAAATAACAAAACAAAATTCAACAATCTAGCAATCTAAAAATAGGTACTCTTATAACCAGCTGAAATTTTCCCATTCTTTTTGTATACATTGTTATACACACTGACACATGTACTGTACATATTTTTGTAACCTAATCAAGCTCATCATATTTATTATGTTTAATTATCTGAATTTTTAAAAATAAATTGCTCTGTGTATGGATAGTTCTATCTGATGCAGGGAATAATCAGACATGGGTTGGACTTAAAGGAAGAAGCCAACCACACTTTGTGTTTGCCCAAAGAGTGAACTTTGCCAGCTGGGTTCATTTTACTGCAATTATATATTAGACAGAGTTTCTTACTAATATTCTGTGGTCTGATCTCTGTCATCAGTCCATATATGAATATAACAAAATACAAATAAATTTCCCACTTAATCTATACAAACCAAGGCTTTCTTTTAGATATATCTATTGAGAAAAATTTCTACTCTTCACTCTCATAATCATAATATGCTTTATTTTTATTATTACCATATATAACACTTGGTTGCTTTACACTTCACAGTATTACTCCAGTTACATAGAAAATTTAATCAAGGAAGAATTTTATTTATCTGGCTTGTTTTAATGGTAATTAAACTCATTCAGGGCAAAGAGGAAAAGCAAAAGTAATATGCTTTATTAAGTGCCTAACATACATCAGAAGCTCTGGGAATTTTTATTCAAAACTACAAATGTATGATAGGTACCATTGCCCCTAATTTTTGGGAAGATAACGCTTAGCAGGACCACGCAACTAAGAAGTAAAGCTAAGATACAAACATGAGTTTTTTTTTCCTTTCTACTTTTCCTTAAAGCATCCCACCTTTCTGGAAAGCAGTGACAACATTATACCAGACAGAAAGATGGTGGCAGAGTAAGAGTTAGAACTCTGTCTTATATTGTCTTAATTATATTTTACAAATCTACAATGCTACACCATCAAATCTAGAAATCTATGTCCTTTTGTGCATAGGATTCAAAGAGATTTAAGTTCATGGTCTTTGCCTCTAATATTACTTTCTAATAAGCAAATTAAGCAGTCTGGTGCCTGAAATGTCCAAGTATATGACATCATTTGGTATGCTAAACATTTATTAGAAATATTAGAACTTTGATTTCAAACTCTGTTGCTAAGTATAGCAACAATATAGTAAGTATAGTACACAAGAAATATAAAGTTAAAATAGATTATGTTAAATATTACCTGAACAAGAGTACCTAAATAGGATTGGAAAGATGATCTGTATTTCTTAACCAAATATGCTCAGCATTTAAGTAACAGAAAGCTGTTAGGGTTTATGTCCAACTCAGTTCAACATAAAAATCTTGAAGCATATTTTCCCTTTTTTGCATCTAGCATGTTTTAGCAGCCAGCCCCCAGTCACTCTGCACAGTGTCTACTTTAAGAAGCTGGGAGGAAAGGAAGCACGAAACATTTGTTGCCCGCCTACCATTTGTCAGGCTCTGTGTTAGGTGTTTTACATTTATTACATAATGTTTTATTCTCCCAAAGTCCAGGAAGCAAGTTGAATTTATTTCTATTTTGCATAGAAGGAAGCAAGACCCCCACCTAGAGAATTCACTTTTCCCTAAGATCTGATAAGCATTAAACTTGGAAATTAACTTGCTATTGAATATTAATAATAGATTTTAAATAAAAAGTTCTGCTGTTTTCCTTCTCCAAAGACTTCTGGTCAATTCCTTATTTGAATCCTCATAGAAACAATAGAACTAGAAGCTATGCAAGGCCTATGTTAAAGGTGCTTGAGAGGTAAGTGACTTGCATAAAATTATCTGAATATTAAATACAGAATTTGGATTAAAAACTTAGGAAGGAGCCCGAGTGATAGCTCAGTGGTAGGGCATTTGCCTTGTATGTGCCAACACTGTACTGTCCCAGCTCAATTCCTGGCATCCCATATGGTCTCCTGAGTCTGCCAGGAGCAGTTTCTGAGCACAGAGCCAGGAATAACCCCTGAATGCTGCTAGGTGTGACCCGTCCCCCCTAAATAGAAATAGAAACAAATAAAAACGCAGGAAGACTAACTTCAAAACCTGTGCCATTGTCTCTTAATTCATGTTGTATGAAAGAAATCTACGTTATAATTTTTATAAACTCCTACAAAGTGAAAATTACATGTGCCACATATAGACAGATATCTAGAGAAAAGGGAAGACACAATATCCTCACACCTCACAAGGTGTGAGATTGAAAATGGAAATAAAAACATTGTAGTCATAGAATCTGGACAAAGTTTAGACACGAAAAGGTAGGGAGGAAGAGAGAAAAATTAGCGGGAAGATTGCATTGTCATTTGCTCATTTTTTTTACATTTTTGTCTGACTTTCTATCTTAAATTTGTTAATTTGTCCATCAAAATGACAAAGATGTATCTTTTTATACACAAATAGATAGCAACTAAGCAGGTTTAATTGAGACTCTGAGTCCACTGACAACCCATTTGGATTATTTAACTAGTGCGTGTATCACATTAGCCCAAGGTATAGTGATTTAACAAACATTTATTACCTCTCAGTTTATGTGGGTTAGGAATTTAAGAGCTAGGCAGATGGTTCTAACTGAGCATCTGTGCTAACACTACTGGCATGGGTCAGGATTGCAGTCATTCATAGACAGGATGAGGGATTCCAATGTACCTCACAAAAAATAACACTCAACTAACTGGAGACCTCAGTTTTTTTGCAACCTGAACCTCTTTGAAGCTTCTTGGGCATCCTCTTTGGCATTGAAGCTGGATTTCCTTATAGCAAGAAGCTGGATTTCCTTATAGCAAGAGAACCAAAAGAAAAGCAAGACAGTAGTAACAATGCATTGTATGAAATAATGCACTGTCACATGTGTTAATCACAGTCTAGTGAATATTGAGAGCTACTTTGAATCACATTGAGATGAGATAAAACAAGGGTATGATTATAAAGTGTTAAAAATGATTGGGTTTCGGGCCCAAAAGATAGCACAGTGGTAAAGTGTTTGCCTTGCAAGCAGTCAATCTAGGACAGATGGTGGTTTGAATCCCGGCATTGCATATGGTCACCTAAGCCTGCCAGGAGCGACTTCTTTAGCACAGAGCCAGGAGTAATCCCTGAACACTGCCAGGTAGAGCCAACACCCCACTCCCAAATTATTGGGTTTCATCTTAAACGATGGTCAATGTAATGCTTAAGATATTATGAGAACATGGACTTTTGTTTGCTTGGGAGTCACACCTAGCAGAGTCTAGGGCTTACTTCTGTTTCTGTAATCAGGAACCTCTCTTGGCATTGCTCAAGTGAGCATACAGAATGCCAGGCATTGAACCTGGGTTAGTCACAAAATGAGGGAAGCTCCCTTCCTGCTGTACTATTTCTCTAGTTCCAAGAACTTCAAAATTTCAAAAACAGCAAGAAGCATGTTTCTTATACATAAATAGGTTGTGTTATGATCTAATATATATCTATAAGTAATAATTTTTCAGATTAAAAAAAACCAAAATGCAGTTCCTCTGGGCTAACAGCAATTTTTAGGATAACTAAGAACTTCACTAAGAAAAATCTGTTGTGATGATAAACATCAAAAAAGGGAGGAAGCTGGAAGAATTGGGGTGCCAGAAATGACTACTGAGTATAAGCCAGTGATATTACCCAAGTATTAAGCCAAGTGTGAGTTCTCAAACATAAAATAAGGCAGTCACCTCTTTTCCATTGTGAAATCACCAAAGCTAGCTATATATGAAAGAGAATTAATACCAAAACTTTGCAGAGGAGACTTTCTAGAGTTCATGCTTTTATCAAAGAGACCTAAGATGTATTATCAACTTATTTAGGTTCTTATTTACTAATAACATGTATCTATATTTGAAAAATAGGTGCCAACAGTTACACACGATATTTAGTTTTAAAAAGTTCAAATGTCTCTTAATATATTTTTACTAAAGCTATATTACTACTGAAATCTATTTTGATTGAAATATATTGTAGCAATTAGCATGCACTCTCCTATTTAGCCTTTTATTTATGTATTTCCTACAGGAATGTTTAAATAATATCACTGTAAGAAGTTATGTCATACTGGCTTTAATAGCGAGGTACAATGGTTTTATTACTATTTTAATAAATAATTTTAATTGGATCACCATGAGCTAGTTACAAAGTTTTTACTATTGAGTTTCATACAATGCCCAACATCCATCTCTTTACCAGTGCTCATTTCCCATCATCAATGTCCTCAGTTTCCCTTCCTTCATCCCTCTGCAATGGTTTTATTTCTAAGTCATGTTAGATATGCAAAATAGTGACATTTCTATAAACATGTAAAATTAGGTTGTTAATTGACTTGACTCAACTAGTCAAAATTTATTCTTGAGAGGTATCTTCCTTTTCAAGTGATATGCAAGGGTCCAAATGACTCTTAGCATGACTGTTGGCTCTATAAAAGGGCTTGAGAATGCAGTATTGTTCAAGCTCTGTGATGTTATCTGGACAACCTAGTGGTGTATGTGGATCTCTGGTATGTGCTATTATAATCAAGTAGCAGGGATTACATTTATTGTTGACTATATGCAAGGCATGTGCCTAGAACATAAATGAAGATATATTTCTCCATATATGAATACTATCTTTAATCAAAGAGATGCCTGTAAATATTTTTCAGAGAAATTAAAGTGATGAGAGACCATAAGTGCTTTCCTTTTTTCATTTTTTAAATTACACTTTTATATTTATTAACTTCTTTCACTACTTGCTATGGTTTTATTTTTAATTCCTTTATAAATTCTTGAGAAATGATTTTAGATTGCTGATTTGAGATCTTTCCAGTTCTCTGATGTAAGCACTTAGTTCTAATTTTACATCAGTACTAGTATGTCTGTATACTATATATTGTTATATTGGTTGCTCTATAAATAGTATCTTCTGATGATCAGAAGTTTGATTCAAAAATAATGATAATATTTGACTATTTATGGTTACTTTTTTGTGCTATTTAAAATTTATGTCTATATTATAAACTATATTTTTGAAATATTCTTGTCTAGAAAATTGGCTATACACCTTCTACATTGACCTGGATAGTCAGCTTTTATTCTCAATATTGCATGAGAACTCTAGTTTAGTTGATTTTTTTCTTTTTATTATTATATAGATATTCCTTTTTAAATCATCTTTATAAGTTTCATATATTCACTTATAAGTATATCCACTAATTTTCTATTTATCATGACTGTAATCTGTTTAGTCTTATCCATATGAAGTTTTATATACATTTTTAATCAGTTCATCAAGTTTCCAGAAAAGTTCAGGTTCTAGTTGGCACTGTATTCAAGATATAGATCATTTTGAAGAGGCTTAAGTCATTTATTATCACTCTGAACATTTTTACTTGCTCAACCATACTTTACAATTTAATAATACTGCCAGTGTTGTGTGGTTTCATGCAGACAACATTCTAAGATTACCTTCTCCTCCAGATTCTCCATTTATTTACCACCCTGTCTCAGAGTACCACCTTCTCCACTTATCTCACAACATGTTTAAGTCCATTCTATAGGACAGTTCTTAGACTCCATTACCTTTGGCCATTTGTTATTCTTTTTACTATACTTCTTTGTAGCTCACAAATGAACAATGTCCTTCTGTATATGTCCCTTTCATTCTCCTAACTTCACTAGGCATATTACCTCTAGTTATATCCATATAATGTAATTTGCATGCATTCAACTTTTCTTTTCTTTTCTTTTCTTTTCTTTTTTTTTTTTTGATTTTGGGTCACACCTGGCAGCGCTCAGGGGTTACTCCTGGCTCTACGCTCAGAAATCACCCCTGGCAGGCACAGGGGACCATGTGGGATGCTGGGATTCGAACCACTGTCCTTCTGCATGAAAGGCAAACGCCTTACCTCCGTGCTATCTCTCCGGCCCCGAATTCAACTTTTCTTATAGCCAAAGAAGTATTACAGTGCATATATTGATAATATTAAATTTCCCATATATTCTTGGAAATTCATGTTATTTCCAGATTTTGACTTTGTGAATATAGTAGTTTATGGGCCATTGAGGTAGAAATCAGCAATTAGTTTTTTGAGAAGTATTACTATTTTCCAGAAAGATTAAAATATTCAACAACTCCAACAGCAACATATGAAGCTTCATATTTCAACACACTCATGCCATCATTGGTCGTTTTATTCATTTTTATTTGTGCCAATCTACTAGTGTGGGGTGATTGGTTCTTATTGCTGCTTTCATTTACATTTCCCTGGTGATCAGTGATGAAGAGTATTTTTCATATATCTATTGGACATCTATATTTTCTCTGAGGAAGCTTTTATCTCTTCTCCCTATTTTATAGATGGGATTGACTTTTTTGTTGTCAAGGTTCTTTTATGTGAGTTTTTTGTTTGTTTTTTATTAGACTACATGCAATTGTTTCCAGGGCTTATTTCTGGCTCTGCAGTCAGGAATCACTCCTAGATAGGCTGGGGGACAATACATGGTGCCAGAATCAAACCTGGGTCAGTTGCATGTGAGGAAAGTACATTATCTGCTATACTTGAGCACCAGCTCCTGTTTTTAATTTTTACCAGTGTTAAGTTTTTAGAGTTTTATTTTTGTTTTACCAGTGTGGTTAAGTTTTTGCAGATGTTTTCTTGGATTATATCTTTACTACATTGCTTTCAATCCATTATCATGATATATTCATTTCATAGATCATTTATTTGGATCATCTTAATTTCATTTAGAAATGTTTGATAGTTTTTATATACAACTCTGTGTACTTTTATATTCGGTTTATTCACAATTTTGGATGGTTTTCATACTATTATAAATACTATTTTTAAAATTATGTTTTCTAATTTTGTTTCTAGTATATAGAAATAAAGTTGGTATTCTATACTGACATTGTATCAGTGATATCTAAAGTTTATTTACTATTTAAAAACTACATATTTTTTTGCTTTTGGGGCCACACCCTGCGACGCTCCGGGGTACTCCTGGCTATGCACTCAGAACTCTCTACTGGCTTGGGAGACCATCTGGGACACCAAGGAATCTAATCAAAGTTGGCCCTGGATAGGCCACATGCAAGTCAAATGCCTGCCACTGTGCTATTGCTCTGGCCCCTAAACTTCTACATGTTTTAAAGGAGTTTATAATATATAATTACCACATGTATGACAAAGTAGTTTTACTTTTATTATATAATTATCATACCTTTTAAAAATTCTATAATTTCCTATCGTCCTGATGTAAACCTCTAATACAAATTAAGCACAAGTGTTAAGAATAGATATTTACAGGGCTCCGCCCATTTCCACCCTTTTTTTCTTTTTTTTTTTCTCCAGGTTATTACTTTTCTCTTCTTCAAACAAAACCACATAACTTGAACTATCTAGTCCCACCTCCAAATTGGTGGGGGGAATAAGAGAGGTACCAAGACCAAACAGGTATAAGACCACTAAGAAGTAAGCTAGGCACAGAGGGAACCACTTACTCTAGCAGCCCCAGCGGTGAGGGAAGAGGATATGGGAAGTAAGAACGGAACAGAGGTGAAGGAAGGACAATTCGGTGATGGGAATTTCCCTGATTTTATGTTAATATGTACCTAAAATATTATTGTCAACAATATGTAAGCCATTATGATTAAAATAAAAATTATATTAAATAAAAAATAATAGATATTTACTGGGAGTCTTTGGCTCCTTACATTCTGATTCAGGAGGCTATTTTGTGAGACTAGATAAAACTACATTCGACAAACATTCCACTGATGTTGATTTAGGGATTCTCTGGAATAATACTTGGAGTAATTATTAAAGATTTGACTTCATTTACTTGAAGACTTTTTTTGACTAAGACAGGAATAGAATTCCTTGTTTTATTTTTACCTCCAGTCTCTAATATAACAATTATGAACCTGAAAGTTATGTTGTATATGTGTGTTCAAAATAATTGTATTGTTTATATTTCTCTGACTCTAGCTCTGGGCATGACTTGCACATGAGAGTCATTATTAAAATGCCAACTGACTTTAGAAAAAAATTAAGAGAATCTTCCTTCCCTGAGCCAGCAATTGCATTATTAAAAAAAACTTACAAAAACACCTATATTTGGATGCTTTTGAGATTACAGTTGGATTAATTCCATTCCACACACACCCTATACCCACACATGCATAAACACCAAGACTCATATGTATACTGCCATATGTACACTATGTGAATAACTAATAAAAGTAAAACATTCTAAACTATGAACAGTTGCACAAAATAGACTCGAATACTAGGAAATTGCTTGGGAGAAATATGGAGAACATGTGGTTTCCTAAAAAGAATTGTTTACAAATCAAAGAAAGGAAGTATTTTCTCAGATTAACTGAAAAAATATCAAAAAATATTTATGGGTAGAAGTTTAGAAATAATAATAGCTGTATACGTCCATAGTGTATTGTACCTCAGAAGGAACTTAAAACAAGGTTGTTTGACATCTTTATTTGTTATGATTATGGTGAGTTGTCTAATTGTAGTAAGAAGTCTGGATTGAACAATGTCAGCTGAGGACCCACTGGCTGTCTGGAGGATAGTGATCCTCTTTTTTTATTCTAGCTCTAGGGCTTTCCCCTGATGTCACTCAGTTAGATGCTTCCTGATAAGAGGACTCACGTGTGAAAGGAATGTGAGAGAATTAAAACTGTGGAAACAATGGGACGGACCTATAAAAGTAAATTTTTCCAGTAGGATAAGGAAATATGAAATGAGATTGACTTTGAAAGGACTATGAGAGGACTGATAATGATGTGAGAGATAAAGTAGAAATAGAATGGAAAAATTAGATAAGATAATTGAGAGAACTATCTTCCCCAAATATATAAAAGTTAGAAATAAAACTATGATAAACTTCTGTCATTTTTACCGATTGCAAACATTTAAAATTATTTCAATGATAAGATAGTCCATAATAATAGAAAACAATATTTAAACATCTTTAATTAAAGGTAAACCTAAAGAGGTAGCAATATTGGGTTCCTAATGCTTTAAAATGTTGAGAAAAAAGAAACATATTTGCAAGGTCCAGGTAAGACATATTCAAATATAAACTTCTATACATAAATAATTATTAATCTGTAAAATGAAAA
Source organism: Crocidura indochinensis (assembly GCA_004027635.1). NCBI lineage: Eukaryota > Metazoa > Chordata > Mammalia > Eulipotyphla > Soricidae > Crocidura > Crocidura indochinensis. The sequence goes on along the minus strand of PVKC010014910.1, from coordinate 1,794 downwards.
AAATTTAGAAAACTAAAGTTATATTTTTTTCAAAAGACTTCTTGGGCATACAAGTACTTAATTTAATCTCTCTTTAAAGGTGATAATAATAGTGTGAGTATCCCACATCTATGGGTTTTGAGAAAAATGAAAAGCATTTGTGTAGTGTTTCTCCAAGACAAAATAGAGGAAGACTGGAGGGTCTAGCTCCCGATATGAAGCTCACCACAGGGATCGTTTAGTACAGTCACAGAAATAATTACACTGAGTCTACCATTACAAAATATGACTGAATGAGGGAAGTAGAAAGCCTGTCTAGAGTACAGGCCAGTGTGAGGTGGGGAGGAAGGACACTTGGGATATTGGTCATATATATATTAAGTAATATATATATATTAAAAAATCAAAAAAAAGAAAAGATAAGGCATCCCAATTCTTACCACAGGCTGTGTTCTTTACACTGACTGTATAGAAAGAGGAGGTACAATAAATGCACCCCATATGCACCTCAGCACAGCTCCTTTGCCTGGTCTGTATTGTGAATTGGGGGACAAAAAAGAGTAACCAACCGTCATTTAAAAATTCATTTAAAATGCAACTAGTTTACCAAATATACATACTTAATTTGATAAAATAAGAACACAAGATTTGCAATTAGGCTAACCTATAGACCCAAGCTATAATACCAACTTTAGCTACATTACCCTCCTTTAGGAATCATTTTCTCCTTCTGCATCATTTTCTCTTATATTTCTTTTTTATTAAAATGTTTATTAGAAAGTTACCTGTGTGCTGAGAGTATGACTTTGTCTGATGGGCTAGCTATCCAACATGGATGATGAGAATCATGTAAGACTTATAGGGAAGACATCTTTGGTGTATATCACAGGGCACGGAGATGCCCTTCTGAACAATGCCAAGCATTCCAACAGCCAATCACAAGAGTTGAATTCTGAAAGACGTGGTAAAGGCAGTTTGCAAAGACCTTAGAGTCTTATGATAAACAATATCAACAATGACAAACCTAAAGTTTAATGCAGGGAGTTCATTCAAGGACAGATTACCAGAACATTCAGAACAGTCAAGAAAGATGGATTTAATGGTTAAGAGGACATTGAGCACCTTGAAGGCCATTGAATTTGAGTGGTTTAGACAGATTCTATTAGTAGAGTGGAAAAGAGGAGAGTCAATGTTAAAAAAATAGAGTTTATAGGGTCAAAAGTTCTAAGGTAAATCCTGTAAATACCAGAAGAAGGAATAGAGAAGCAGGAAATTATCTGGTAAAATTGTGGAACATAATGAATGGAGTCAAGGGCAGATTTATTTTTCCTGAGAGAACGTGTTACTATTTAGTTAAATGTACAGGCAACAAATGCTGAAGTTAAAGAATGAGTCTGACACAATCCAGGATTGGAGAACTGGAGGCAGAAAAAAGAGAGGGAAGCCTGGAGAACTGGCCAGAGAAGCATTTCTCCCTCTGGTGCTGAGGGACAGTACTTGACACTGATATTTCCTTTGTAGCAGGGAGGGACTCAAGTTAACCTTTCATCTCTGTTCTCCAGGTGGTTCTTATTAGAAAGTTGAGCAGCAACATCAGGCCTCAAAAAAAGCCAAGTGACTGAAGTGGTAGAAAGACAACATGAAAGAGAGTGAACCCATCAATAGGTTAGGCGGGAGGCACCAAACCATCCTCATTCACTCTCCAGAAATCAGTCTAAGTTCTTCTGCTCTGTAACCTTTGTAGGCTGCAGATCAAAGGAAGAAACCAAAGAGCATTTGACCATCGCCTCTTCTTCAGAAACAACAGACCACAGT
>PVKC010014909.1:0-21834 GCA_004027635.1 Crocidura indochinensis | reverse complement strand
TTTCCATGGCCTAATGGATTCAGGGTTTCTCCATTCCTGGAGCATATTGTCATGGGAACAACTACTGGCTCCATACTTGCTCGTTGCCATATCCCAGGGGTTTTGTTTGTTTGTTTTTGTTGTTGTTGAGGTGTCACAATGTTTAATGTATGTACTTAAAATATTCAAAGAATGTGAGGCAAAATTTATATATTTAATGGACCAAATAGAAAAATCAAAAGTGATGGTTGGAAATATTTTTCAATAAAAATTGTTTTCTTGTTTTTTTGTTATAATTGACAGAAATTTGAAAATAATATCATTACTATTCATCATTGTCTAAAATGCATTTACATTAATATAGCACATGTATACATTTGTGGAAGATTTTATATTCCCAAGCAGTGCTCAAGGAATACTTAATCCATCCCTTTTAATACAAGGACAGCCTGACTAGTGATTCAATGTGAGTTTCCAAGGATGCGATTTTGTTTGGCCTATGTATTACTGGGCATCACCAGGGCCATTTCTTCTATGCTCACATGATGCTGGGGATAGAACATAAACTGGATGCAGGCTAGACCTCTGTACTTATTTTCCGGCCAAGAATATGCATCATTTTTATTGTGCATTAATATACAAGATAAACCACATGCTGCCATAAAATTGGTCATAATGGCATTTACAAGGATTAAATAATATGAAATATGCTTTCTACTGGTATCACACCATGTATAGGAATTTCCATATTTCTCTAGGGGATGAAACAGAAAGTCCACTAAAATGTTGTATTTTTTGCACTGATGGCTAATTTGTTTACCCCAAGGGACTTTCACCAAAAGATCTGCTGCAGAAATAGTTCACCCTTGCATGGACAGTTGGGGAAATTCGTAAATTTTTTAGAAATTCGTAAATTTCGTGTTACGGTACTGATATTTCACTCCCTTCATATTATTTTGGCTTAAATTATTTCTCCCTTTTGCTGATATTCACAGGCAAAACATCCTTGATTAAAACCTCTTTACTTAAATAATGTTTAGCACCAAATCAAAGACAATATTTTTTTTCTCTCTTTAAATTGCCCTTGCAGCATCCTCTTCTGAGATATTAGGAACTTGAGAGATGAAAATGAAACATCAAAACCTCAACTGGGAAAGCTGAAACTATATGGGTACCCTGGATGATATCTGGACAGCCTCAAAGGTCTACTTGTTTTTAAAAAAAAATGGGAATTTTAAGTAATGCTCATTATTTGTTCTACGAGTTCAGAGTATAAAACTGAATAAAAGGGACCAGAAAAGAAATGATCGTTGTTCACAGGAGTCAGAATCTGTCTAGGAGAGAATAAAACAACTCAAAATTTAGGAATAATTAAGGAATGGTATTATTATATAAACTACCCAAAATATATTTACTTATAATAACATTTCAAAATGACTGTCTAGGGACAGGAGCAATATTACAAGGCATAGGGTGTTTGCTTTGCTGGTCACTGGCTGACCCGGGAACCAACGTGGGTTTGATCCCTAGCATCCCATATGGTCCCCCAGCATTCCTGGAGCTGCATGGAACAATTTCTGAGAGAAAACCCAGGAGTAAACCCTAAGTGCCTCTGGATGTGGTCTAAAAGCCAAAACTAAGTAAGCAAACACACAAAAGACTGTCTATACCTGCAAATACTTTGGAATCTTTACAGCTGAATACTGCAAAGAACATTAGATGAAGTATAACTGTATACAAACATATAAATACCAATAGTTTTTTTTTAATATGCCACAAGTAGCAGCCAGAGCGATCGCACACGTATAAGGTGTTTGCCTTGCAAGCAGCTGACCCAGGATGGGCCTGGGTGGGTTCAATTCCTGGAGTCCCATATGACCCCCAGAGCCAGCAGCGATTTCTGAACACATAGTCAAGTGTAACCCCTAAACATTGCTGGGAGAATCCCATAAACCACAAAAAAAAACCTAACTAGATAAATAAATATTAAATACGCAACAACTAAAACATGTGTCATACCTATCAAAGAATTATTATGAACAGGTAATGGGGAAAATTAAAAATATATCCTACCTATAAGATTTCTTTATTAGTCAAGAAAGCACCATCTGGGAACTGCTGTAGGAAAAAAATATGTGATATGACTCAAGTGCCAAATCACCTGACATTTAGAAATGGAGATTGACCTGACCCACCCAGGTAAATTCTTTAAAAATCTGTTTCTTTTATCTAGCTGGTAACCAGGAAGAAATGTAAAAGAGATACAAAATGTGAGCATATTCAGTTTCTGATACAAAAACATACAGACCACAAAAGCAGGTGTGGAAATGACTTCTAGGTTACTTCTGCCTATTCTACAACAGATAAGCAAATGAAGACCTGGAGAAAAGCGATCCTGTTAATTTTCTAAGTTTTTGGTGACTTTAAGAGTAAATTAGAATGATTATGCAATAATCGTAAACTAAAACAAAAAATTCTACTTTCCTCCGAAAAGAATGTATTAAACACTAGAAATATTTTTCTCTCAGCAATAGTAAGCAAAGTAAACAGAATTCTGTTTGAATTTCTGCCACATCATTAACTCAACTTCATGAGCTCCTTTGTTTTGGTTTATATTTGATAAATATGAATAATATTATCTATCCTTCAGAATTGCAGCAATGATAGATAAAAGGCAGTCACAAAAAGTACTAAACACAGACTATAGGCAAGAATATTAAAATGTTATTAATAATAAGGACAGTATGGATAATTGTACGGTTCCAGGCCAAAGGCCCTTCTGTCCAGCTTAGGGGAGGCTGTGGGGCTCAACCCCCCCTGACAACAGCCTTTCTTCTCCATCCTCCCGTACTCCCAGGCTATCCTGGGCCCCTGCCCAGCGGGTCAGTGAGGTGGGTGCCAGGGAGGAGTTTGAAGGGGACCCTAGACATTCCTCTAACCCTCACCCTGCACAAGTAGGGCTGTCTTGGGGAATTCGCCTGCAGCTTTCCTTCCTACCAGTGTCCGTTCTCAAACAGCGCTAGTGCCCCCACGCATATAGTATGGATAGAGTTATAGAATATCATAGAGTTTCATTTATGTTTACAATATACAGAATGTTTATGTTGTATACTTTCCTTCCCTCATTGGTTCATTACCTGACAAGCTCATTTCTAGTTCTTTACTTTCACCCCCACTGCCTACTATTCTACATTTAACCATTTTTTACCCTCACTTCTTGGGTCCTCATGAAGCAGATCATTATCCTCACTCAAGCCAGCTGCCAAACAGGTCCCAAAATGAAAATAGTAGACTCTCATCCTGAGAAGAAATCAATACTTGGTTTCTATTAATCTACTCTCAAGGATCTCCTATCCTCCACCTCCCTTCACTTAATATCTGTGCTTCCTACCATACTTGGTTTCTGAGATGCCCCCACTCAAAGACATTTCCTGATATAAGACTGATGTTACTCATTTGCAGGCTCCAAATGGCCAAAACGCTGACAAAAGTGGTGTTCCGGATTCAACACCCTTCCCCCGACTATTTCTAAAGATGTAAAAGGGACTTGTGTATCTCCTTTGGATATCTTAGATGTATTCCCTTAACATCTATAACTATTCTTGAATATCCTATTATATAGTGATGGTTTTGTCCACTGTTCCCCCCCACCCCGTGGGATCTGTTGAATAAGGAATTCTGGTAGAAGAGTCTCTCTGTTTAGAATTCATGTTAGAACCAAGTTACAGGCAATTTTGGACTTGTTCCCTCGACCCCCATATGTATCAATAATAACACCTTTGGCATTATTCCTTTTTTGCATAGGCACATTAAGGGAAAATATTGCATATGCAAACAAGTTCTCACCTAATACAGATAGGAATGCAGTTAGGCCTTATACCCTGAACATTGGCATAATAACTTTGCTCAAGCCTCAGAAGAATGGGCATTGCCCATACACCCCTGAACTATGGATACCATCTACGGAAACAACCACAATTTTCTATAACATTACCAGGAAGTAAACCTCTACCAGGAAAGACCCTACCACTACTCTGGCATTGACTTACTCCAAAGAGTGTTCTCTTAACACCCAGACAACTTAGCAACAGAAACAACCTACTTGCAGTGCAGGTCTCTCTACATCTAATGGTGAGGTGAAACTAGAGGATGCTCCACATCAGCCTAACTTCTATAAAGGAAATGCACAGAAACCAGAATCTTTAACTACAGGAGCCTAACACCAACAACAGCTAATGTACAAAAAAGTTTCACCAGGACCACTCAGTGGTTGGGCTGCCTGTTATGCCTGGAGCCCAGAATTGATCTTATGCCAGAAAACTTCAGGGCTGAGGACTCCTTTTAATTAGGCCAAGGCTTTTCTTTTTCATTTTCCCCATATTTTGCTGGGCCTATGCAAACAACAGCGATTGCTACTCTCACACCATTACTACTGTATTTTTTAAAACACTTATCTTTAAGAAAGAAAGAGAAAACACAGCTTACTAAACTTAAAAAAATAATAATAACTAGAAAAATGTCTATCTTGAATACAGGCAGGGGTTAGGAAAGAGGGGGGGCATTGTTGATAGGAATATTGCACTAGTGAAGGGGGATGTTCTGTTTGTGACTGAAACCCAACTACAATCATGTTTGTAATCATGGTGCTTAAATAAAAATTTATATTAAAAAAGAATGATAAAGTATGCAATGGATCAGTTCTTTAGTAAAAGCACTATATAGAAGAAATGGAAAATTAACATGAGGAAAAGATAAAGTATCATGAAATGTGCAATGGGTCAATTCTTCAGTAAAAGCTCTATATGGCAGAAAAACAGCAATGTCAATGACATAAGAAAAAATAAGAAAATTTTATTCAAATCAAAAAAATGACAAAGACATTGCATGTAAATTGAAGAATAAAGGGACAAACAAATGGTACATTGTTTTTTTTTTAACATGTTTGAGAAACTTTTGGATTCACATTGAAATTTAAAGTTGCTGAGATGGAAGGATAGTTTGCTGTTCCATGCCTCAGAATGAAAGAAGTTACAAATGCAAACCATTCTGTCTCTACTAAGAGTTTTTCTAATATGTAGTTACCACCCATGCTTTATATTCTGTGAAGGGGCAGCCTACAAATAGAAGAGCTTCAAAATTAAGACCGGATATATGAGAAGAACTATCAAAGACCTATCAAACTGAAAAGGTAAGCCAAAGTAACAAGATACTTTGTAACTACAAAGGCATTATGGGTTTAGTTTTGTTTGTATTTATAAAAATAATATGGATACAAAACTCGCAGAAGTTCAAGGAAGAATGAAGAGGGGATATAAAGAGGAAGGACAAATATAATTTACATGTGCTGAAATGTAATGTTATTCAGTGAACTTTTAAGAAATATCATGGCATTAAGATATTTCTGGTCATAGTGGATGACCTCTTAGAATTTTAACTACTTCACATAAAAACAATGCAAAATGGTAATGCTTATGTCTTTTGTAAGTCTTGAAAATGTCTAAAAACTATTTAAAATTATTTTTAGTACAAATGTTATTAATAATAAAGATGATCACTTCCTACAGTAATATATTTTATAGCCCAGAATATCTTTTCAAGTTTATTGTTTCAACACAAACAGAAGCTTTGATGTTTCATATTAGCTTCAACTATCTCACACTCTGTATGATGGCACATGAAAGATGCCTTTTGTCAGCAGTCTTTTAATATCATCACTGCATCAATCACTCTATGTTTCCAGTTCAGTTATTCAATGTCTTCTGAGCTCTTTGTTAATCTTCATTAGCATCTTACTGGCATTCACAACCAATTTAATTTAGATTTTAAATATGCCAAGACTTTCAACCAGAACACTGATATCTTTTTACCTGCCATTAGTTTCTTAACAGCAAAAAATCTCATCAGAAACTCTACTCTGTATGACTTGACTTGTTTAAAATGTTCACTTAGATTTTATTTACACAGCTAACTGAATGAGCTACGTCAATTATTATGTACTTTTATTTTTCTAAAGACTGAATCTTGTTTATTATAATACTCATCCTACAAAAAAATTTTTGGGCCACACCCGATGACGCTCAGGGGTTACTCCTGGCTATTCACTCAGAAGTCGCTCCTGGCAGGCACAGGGGACCATATGGGGAACTAGGGGATCGAACCATGGTCCGTCCTAGGTTAGCGCAGGCACCTTATCTCCAGCGCCACCGCCCGGCCCCCTCATCCTACAAAAATTTAGATAAGTCATTCATAGAGGTTCAATACATTGCTCATATTCCATAATGACTTAATAAAACTAAAATATATATTTTTATAATTTTTATTGGCTTTATCCACACCAACTTTTAGTTCATACTAACATGATATGATTTTAAGACTAAAATTATGGTAATTAATTGTGTAAAATTGACCTTATCACAGGACATTGAAAAGTGAATATCTAACTGCAATTCTATATTTATCCCAGAAATGCAATATACATCTACCCTGAAATAGGAGTGCTTTCTGGAGGACTGAATGTGGAGTTAACAAATTAAACTATGGATTCAAGTGATAAATGTAATTTCACAGCCAAATTTACTGGCATAGCAACTTCTCAAATCAGATCAATAGAGACAGAGGAAAAAAATGAATTACAAATGAAAAACATCATTTTCTTTAACAAGTTCACAGTAACAATTTTTCCATCCAGTCAAATATAGAACATAGGATATTGTGATTTGTTGTTCTCTTTCACATACCTACTATAATGCATTTTATATCCTACTTTTCCTTCCTCTTTTTATCACCTTCTCTTTCTTTTTCCCTTTCCCTTTCCCTAAATCCTTTTCTTACTCTTTTGTTTTCCATTATTTTCAAGTCTCTTTTCAGCTTGTGTAAAATGAGGGCATTGTCAAGTATGTCAGTAATCTGTTACCAACTATATAATTGGAATTCATGACTTTAAGTCAGTGATTTCAACACCAGTACACAAATAGATGGCAGTTCACAGGTGTAAAAAGTTGTAAATCACTCCTACAAATCATTTTGGAGATTCATTTATTCTTATTCTCTTGATTAAAATAGTAGCAAGGAAATCGAAAGATAAATCACAATATATTGAAATGCCCCCCATCCTCAGGCCCTGAGTTACAGGAAGAGTGAGGAATTTCTTTCCATCTGATTGAACTGGTTTTACCAAAAGTATTCAATATTCAGAACCAGGGCTGTTCTTCCTGATCTTGCACTCACTACTTTCCTGAGGTGTGCCATTACTCATAATTTCAAAATAATTTATTCTTGCCCTTGATAATTAATTGTTTCTTAAAGAATAACCTCTACTGTCTAACTGAAGGTTTTCTTTCTAATATATATTGAGAATTGTGTAAGGAAGACTTGATATTTTATCTTTTGTGCAATATTTTATTCATCATGCACTATGACATGTTAGCCTGTTAAAAAATTATAAAGACTATCAAAAAATCCCTGGTCAAAAAAAAAAAAAGGACATGGGCTAGAGTGATGTCACAGCGGTCGAGCACTTGCCTTGCATGCAGCTGACCCAAGTTGACCGCGGTTTGATCCACGGGCATCTCATATGGTTCCCCAAGCCAGGAGCAATTTCTGTGTGCATAGTCAGGAGAAACCCCTGAGGTCACGTGCTGTACCCTCCCCCCCGAAAAAAGACCGAATACAATAGAACTAACCAAATATTAGCCTTCCTTGAAATCCTGTACTCAAATGTCATAAGGCAAAGTAAAAAGGACTAGGCAAAATTTGTGCACAAATAAATTGCAATTCAGAAGAGGAATTCTGAATTTAAGGACTCCGCATATTTTATAGTGGTCTGTAATTGTTTCTACTTTGCTCAGATGAAGTAATCTTTATCTTTTGGGGTTGATTACTATACAAGTGCCCTTAAAATTATAGTACAGAACAATGATTCTGCCACAACTCTGCACAGATAAGACCTACCGAAAATTATCACCCAAAGTTAATTAAGGTTGAAGGTAGAGGAATGAAATAAAAGTCCACCATTTTAAGATGCTTAAGTATATCAAATAATGCCTCTAAAAAGATAAGTTATCTTGGTGAAATAAGTAATACTTCCAGGAGGTTAGTGCCTGGTATAAGAAAACTACTGAAGTTCTTACTTTTCTTAATTCATTCCATGTACAATTGTATAAATCTTTTAGTTGTAGTTTTATTTTACTTGACTCTTAAAAAGGCTCCTGGTTGTAGAAGATTGGTCATCCTGGAAATTATACATTTTAATTTACATTTTGAAAAATTACTCTTACAATAAATGTGCTTTGTTGCTAGTGAAACAAGTTGACCTTTCTGAAGTGAGAAAAAGACATGTGAAAGCCTTGAAAAAGATAGCTTGGCAAGGACTGCTTCAGTTAGAATTCTATATTTCAATGGTTGTCCAGGCTCCAAAGATGAGTCTTTTGGGCTCAAGTAAAATCATAAAACTTTAAGTAAATATATATATGTATATTTAGCTTACATGGAAAGTTTTGTAGTCTTTTAATAAAGGAGTAGTAATAGAAATAGGATAGATACAGAATTCAAGAAACAAACATTAAGATGATATGTAAATAAGAATCTTAAATTTCAACAAGAAAAAACATTACATTTGAATGCAGCATCTAACTGCCTTTTTAATTAAACAATAGTAATCAAAATACATCATTAGGTAAGCTAAAAGCAAAATTTCTGAAATATCAGAAGTTGTACCTGTGATAAATTAAATAATTTCATGTTTATTAATAACCTTAGCTAGAAAGTAAAAAGATTGTAATCAACTGAAATCCACAACAAAGCATACTCATAAAACTTCTTATTTAGAAAAGAACCTCAAATAAAAAATAAGACAAAATAGTTAAAGAGAAAAATTGCATGTGTTAAAAATGGCAAAGAAATTTTTATTAAAGACTATTGTATTAGGGAAGACAGATTGAACTCAATTCTCTATAAATAAAAGGAGGTCTTTAGGTACTGAGGTGAGTGAGTAGAAAAATATGAGAGACCCTGGGGAGAGAGACAAGGTTTGCTCTGTAAATTAGGCTGTCAGTGCATGCAACCCGTCACTTATGGAAGTTAGGTCTGTATCTTCCCAGCGAGACTTGAAGACAGAGGCTTTATCCTCTTTGATGATTACATTACAAAGGGATAGCTCCCAGCCTCTTGAGAAACATCTTCCTGAGTTGTAGCAGAATTTTATCTCAAAAGGACAGTGAAAAAATTTAAAAACAGAAAGTTTTCTAAAATAAAAGTTCTATGAAAAGGGAGATCAGGGTCTTACAGTCATCCTGTCTACAATTTGTACAAGCTTGAGGGAAAATTAAGGCTACTTTGTCAACATTTCTCAAGATAAATGCTCAAATCAAAATATGTTTCTTAGAGAGGCCAGAGAGACAGTACACCATGTTTAGGTGCTTGTCTTGAATATGAACAAACAACCCGGATTATGTCCTGGCACTGCTTATTGTGCTCCATATCCCTGACAGGAGTGACCACTGGGCTCAGAATAAGGGGTAAACCTGAAGGATTGCTAGTTGTGGTCTCAAAACAGACCAAATCAAAAGACAAGATATTACTTGGGATGAGAATTTCTGGTTGTAAATAATATAATTGCCAGTTTTGTTTTTAGAGTTGTGCGAGAAGTGACTTTAGTGACAGCAAGTCACTAAACACTGCTGATAGCAGTCGAGAAATAGAAATATCAAAGACAAGAAAGAAAAATAACATGATTTTTCAATTCATGAAGTTTTGAAGCTACTAGTTATCTTGAAAAATTTCTAATTTAAGTAAGTTCAATAATATATGGTCCTGATATTATGTTATACCAGGAGTTCTTTTTACCATGTACACAAGATAACTATTACTTGACATAATATTTTCTAATGATTGAAGCTAATTTTTTTCAATTTCATCATAATAATTCATGGTATGCTCTAAATAGGCACAGATGATTTAAAAAGAGATTGCTAAAGAGAAGAAAACAAATTAAGAGAAAGGCAGTTAAGCTTATTTGATGGAATTTTCTATGCAACTAATATCTACTGAGGATTTATGCACATTCAACATCAGAAAATATTTACTGCAATGATTTATCTTCATTTTTAAGACAGAAATAAATTAAATTTTGCCCATCTTAAAAAAATATGGTGCAGTCCTAACCTCCAAGTGCCTCAGAATGTCACCTAAATTGAAGCAGGGTCTTTTCAAAGACAATTAGCTAAAATTATGGAATGTATTTATGCGCCCCTAATCCTGTATGATGGTGTCCTCACATAGCTGGCAATTTGGGTACTGTTAGTGGGAATATAGACAGCATGATGAGACATAAGGATAAGGCAATCATCTTCCAGCCAAGGAGAAGCCAGGAATAGATTTTGTTCTCAGAGCAAACAGTTCTCAATAAAAATTAACCTTCCTCACATTTTTATTTCAAACTCCTTGCCTTCAGAGCTGTGAAGCAATTTCTGTTGTTTAAGCCATACAAAATACGGTACTGCTTCACAGTAGGTCTATATTAATAATAAAAGTGTGTTTGATTAAAAATGTTGCAAAATGGGGCTGGAGTGATGGTGCAGGGCATAAGGCGTCTACTTTGCATGTTTTAGCCTAGGATGGACCACAGCTACTTTGATCCCCCCAGCGTCCCATATAGTCCCCCAAGCCAGGACCAATTTCTGAGTATATAACCAGGAGTAACTTGTGCATCACTGGGTGTGACCGAAAAAATATTGCAAAATATTGTTGTTTTCTAATTTGAGTAATGCTATAATTTCACAATACTTTAAGAAGAATGTGTTTCTCACTTTTGTTGTCATGTTTTTCTGCTGTTTAACAAAACAGTTTGAATTTAATTTGGCATCTAAAACTTAAAGTACAATGGCTCTTGGAATTTTGTGTTAGTAAATCTTTAATAAACTAAATTCAAGTTAATTCAAAATCTTAAATATTTTTAAGTAGCTCAATAAAACTTTCGTGGTATAGACATATAGAGATATTTAAGCAGCAGTAAACATGATCAGCTTTATATTAAATAATTTACTTTGATATTATAATTTATAAAAATACACTGAACATTTCAAAATAACTTAATTCAAATTTCAAAACTCTTGTCTTAGAGATTTATATATGCCTAGTTAAATACTTATAATTATTGAGAGACACTAAGCCTATGTGTGAAGTGAATTTTGATTTTATTATAATTATAGGTATATTTAATTCACATGTATATATATGTACTGACCTAATGTTAAAAATAAAGAAAAGAAAAAAAGAATTATAAGAATATACTGTCAAACCAACTACTGAATTTTTGATGTTCATGTTATAAACTGGTTTTTACTCTACATACTAAATTAAAAGTTTTAAAGATTATTTTAGCTTGGTAACAAGCTAACTCAGATTCAGTATAGATTGTGATATTAATCAGGTACTAAAAGGAAGTCTAGAAAAATGCATTTTAATAATGGAAATGTCATGTATATAAATTGTTTAATATTTAAGGTCTCAGTTTTATATTTCTTTTATAAATTATATTGCCTTCAGGTTAACTTACTAATGTTCTTGATGGATACTAAGGATACCAAAGAAAACTAACTGCTAAAATCTTTAAATAGATAAAAATCAAATCATAAATAATGCATTTTTGCATATAGATAAGATATTCATCTTGGCTATTTTAAAGTTTTTAAAAGGGGAGAAATTATTCAGCTTAGGTGTTTTTGTAACAAATCAAATGCTATTGACAATTTTTCTTGCATTTTGCTATTTGTCATTAGAAATGCCCTACAATAAAATGATATACAATAATCTCTCTCAGTGACAGATTAATTGGTTTTCTCTGTTTCATTTTAGAATATTTAAATTTCTGGGTTAGATATACTAGTATTTTTTCTAAGACAATGCCTTCAAATGCATATTTTGTATAATAATTTAAGGCTGTTTCTGTATATATTTATAACATTTTTTCTTCTCACTGTCTTCTTGAATAGTAAAAACAATGTAATCAGAGGGCCCTAAGATATATAATGAGTAAGTGCTTAACTTGCACAATGCTGACCCTGATTCTATCCAGCGCACCACATCAACTTTGGTGTCTGAACACCACCGAGGGTCACTCCTGAGTTCCATTTGGTAAGTACCATAAGAGCATAACTACAAAATAGAATAACAAAAAATGTATTTTTCAAGGAGGCAAGATGGGGAGAAGTGGGGAGAATCAATGTGGGGAGAAGAGAACATGGGAAAAAGGGAGCATAGTTTGAGGAAGGGGGTCATGAGATAGTGAAATGGAGATAAGAAAATTAAATGCCTAAAATTCTATTACAAACTACTATGTAAACCATTGTGTCTAACTAGAATAATTTAAAAAATAACAAATCCAGAAATGCAGTTTACTAGTGTACCACCAGAAAACCAGTGTCTGCACCTCCTTGAGTATATAGTCTGTAAAACAGGAGAACACCTGTCTTGGCTATTGAACTTGTTTCCTTTGTTAGACATCCTTTTCCCTACAGTGTTCTTTAGCTAAATTTTGCATGACTTTTAAGTCTTTTCTCAAATTGTTGTTTCTCAAGGAAGTGAACACTACCTGTTCTGATCTATATACAGCAGTGTTCTCCATTACTTGAGTAGTCCATATTCTTTCTCTCATCTTTCATCAGATAACATTTGCCACTTATAAACTATTTTTATAGATTATTGTATATGTAATTATTGTTCTGACTGATGAACATAAATCCCATTAGTATAATACTTGGGGGTCATAAAGTAATACTGTGTTTTGTTGCTAGAAGTCCTTTAGTTGGTAGGTTTGCTTTTTAATGTTACTTATGACGCCTTATAGCTTATATAAGATAATAGGATACTCAAGTACCTTCCTGCAATGGTTTTGGGACTACATTGCAAATATGAGCTAAAATAATTCCAGTTGTTGCAATACAGTAGACTGTTTCTTGCTATTCCAGGGGATTAAACAAAAGCTGATTTACCTGCTCACAAACTTAGGTCAAACGGGGAAAGGCTGAGTGTCTTCCCAGTGTATATTGTAACTGGCCTGCCACTAGAAAGGAGAATAGTCTTATTTTCTGGGTCCTAAGGAGTCACAGAACCATGAATCAATTGCTTAAAAATTCTCAGTTACATGAAGCAGAAAAATCCAATTGAATATACAGTATAGTGAAGCTCTTACTTTACTCCTACTGATGAAGGACCAAAATCTTATAAGAAAGACAAAAATAAAAGATGTTCCGAAGAAAGAAAGCAAGAAAAATAAAAAATTATCCCAACTCTTTTTGGAGAATGTCTAATAAAGATTATTATTTCACTCTTATTTTATAAAATTTACTTTTATACCAAAGTCAACAATGACATAGTATGACACCAAAAGCACTAAAAGATATCTCATAAACACAAACAAAAAAATTAAAACCAAATTCTGGCAAATTACATTGAGCAATATGATAATATTATGCATCACAACCAAGTCATAGTTTACTCAAGAATGCAGATTAATGTAGCATTCAAATAACTATTAATGTAATTTTCTAGTTCCAGAACATAATAATCTCAATGCATGTAGCATAGTGTTTTATAGAATAAAGCCCACCATTAAATCCTGAATTTTTTTAAATTAAATTATTTATTGTCTAAAGATTACTCAATACCAAAATTAACATTTAAAAAACAAAATGATAGTGTACACATCATTTTTCATTCTATGCCAATTTTCTAAATTATATTTCTACATAAGGTTTGTTTGCTTAAAATCTAAATTTTTTTATTAACTAAGGAAACAACAAAACCTTTCACTTACAGTTTAAAGATCCATTTCTTCTGATTAATTTGGTTTATTATCTTCTTTTGTTTTTTCTTTTTTTCTTTATTTAAACATCTTGATTACATATATGATTGTGATTATGTTTCAGTCATGTAAAAAACACCCCCTTCACCAGTGCAACATTCCCACCACCAAAGTCCCAAATCTCCCTTCATCCCACACCACCGCACCTGTACTCCAGACAGGTTTTCCAGTTCCCTCATTTATTCACATGCTTATGGTAGTTCTCTGTGTAGTTCTTTCTTTTTGTTGTTGTTGTTTTTTTTTGTTTGTTTGTTTTTTGTTTTGGGGTCACACCCAGCAGTGCTCAGGGGTTACTCCTGGCTCCATGCTCAGAAATTGCTCCTGGCAGGCACAGGGGACCATATGGGGCACCGGAATTCGAGCCAATGATCTTTTGCATGAAAGGCAAAAGCCTTACCTCCATGCTATCTCCCGGGCCCCATGTGTAGTTATTTCTATAACATCACTCGCCACTTTTTGTGGTGAGCTTCATGAAGTGAGCTGGAAGTTCGATTCCTCCTCCCTCCTCTCATTGTCTCTGAGTATTGTTGCAAAAATTACTTTTCTTTTTCTTTTTTTTTTTTGCCAGACGTGAACCTTTTTATTTATTTATTTATTTTGTTTAGATTGCTTCTTACAATGTGCAGTAATGGAATTCAGGAATTTGGTACCGGTCCTAGAGAGGTTACAGTTCGTAGGCCTGCTCAGCAGAGAAGAGGGAGAGAAGAGGCAGAGCACATGGCTGGTGTTCTTTAAGTCTCTGGGTTCCCCAATCACATGGCTTGATTGACCCCAAGTGTGTCTGGTGGGGACATCTTACCAGTGCGGGTCCTGGTTCATAGGCCAGCTTAGCAGAGAAGAGGAGAGAGCACTCTTATTTTTCTTAAAACCCATAGATGAGTGATACTATTCTGTATCACTCTCTCTCTCCCTCTGACTTATTTCACTCAGCATGATAGATTCCATTTATATCCATGTATAGGAAAATTTCATGATCATCTCTCCTGACGGCTGCATATTATTCCATTGTGTCTATGTACCACAGTTGTTTTAGCCATTCGTCTGTTGAAGGGCATCTTGGTTGTTTCCAGAGCCTAGCTATTGTGAATAGTGCTGCAATAAATATAGGTGTGAGGAAGGCATTTTTGTATTGTATTCTTGTTTTCTTATGGTATATTCCCAGGAGTGGAATAGCTGGGTCAAATGGGAGCTCAATTTCCAGATTTTGGAGGAATCTCCATATCGCTTTCCATAGAGGTTGGACTAGAGGGCATTACCACCAGCAGTGGATAAGAGTTCCTTTCTCTCCACATCCCCGCCAGCACTGATTGTTCTTATTCTTTGTGATGTGCACCAATCTCTGTGGTGTGAGGTGGTATCTCATTGTTGTTTTTATTTGCATCTCCCTGATAATTAGTGATAAGGAGCAATTTTTCATGTACCTTTCGGCCATTTGTATTTCTTTTTTAATCAAAGTGTCTGTTCATTTCTTCTCCCCATTTTTTGATGGGATTAGATGTTTTTTTCTTGTAAAGTTCTGTCAGTGCCCTGTATATTTTGGATATTAGCCCCTTATCTGATGGGTGTTGGGTGAATAGTTTCTCCCACTCGGTGGGTGACTCTTATCCTGGGCTCTATTACCTTTGAGGTGCAGAAGCTTCTCAGTTTAATGTATTCCCATCTGTTGATCTCTGCTTCCACTTGTTTGGAAAGTACATTTTCCTTCTTGAAGATGCCTTTAGTCTCAATGTCCTGGAGTGTTTTACCTATGTGTTGTTCTATATACCTTATGGTATCAGGTCTGATATCAAGGTCTTTAATTCATTTGGATTTTATCTTCGTACATGATGTTAATAGGGGGTCTGTGTTCACTTTTTTGCAAGTGGCTAACCGGTTCTGCCAGGACCACTCGTTGAAGAGGTTTTCCCTGCTCCACTTAGGATTTCTTGCTCTTTTGCCAAAAATTAGGTAACTGTATGTCTGGGGGACACTGTCTGAGAACTCAAGCTTATTCCACTGATCTGAGGGTCTGTCTTTATTCCAATACCATGTTGTTTTGATAACAATTGCTTTATAGTACAGTATAAGTTGGGGAGAGTAATGCCTCCCATTTTCCTTTTCCCTAGGAGTGTTTTCGCTATTCGAGGGTGTTTATTGGTCCAGATGAACTTTATAATGATTGATCCACTTCTTTGAAGAATGTCATGGGTATTTTTAGGGGGATCACATTAAATCTGTAAAATGCTTTGGGGAGTATTGCTATTTTAATGATGTTAATCCAGCCAATCCATGAGCAGGGTATGTGTTTCCATTTCCATGTGTCCTCTCTTATATCTTGGAGTAGGGCTTTATAGTTTTCTTTGCATACGTCCTTCACATCTTTGGTCAAGTTGACTCCAAGATATTTGAGTTTGTGTGGATCTAACGGGAATTGTATTGCCTTCTTGACTTTCTTCTCTTCCCTATCATTATTGGTGCATAAAAAGGTCATTGATTTCTGTGTGTTAATTTTGTAGCCTGCCACTTTGCTATAGGAGTCTATTGTTTCTAGAAGCTTTTTGGTAGAGTCTTTATGGTTTTCTATGTAGAGTATCATGTCATCTGCAAACAATGAGAGCTTGACTGCTTCCTTTCCTATCTAGATTCCCTTGATACCTTTTTCTTACCTGATCGCTATAGCAAGAACTTTCAGGACTATGTTGAAGAGGAGTGGTGAGAGCGACAGCCTTGTCTTGTACCAGAATTTAGAGGAAAGGCTTTTAGTTTTTCTCTATTGATAATATTTGCCATTGGCTTGTGGTAGATGACTTCAACTAGATTGAGAAAGGTTCCTTCCATTCCCGTCTTGCTGAGAGTTTTGATCAAGAATGGGTGTTGGACCTTATCAAATGCTTTCTCTGCATCTATTGATATGATCATGTGATTTTTATTTTTATTCTTGTTGATATTGTGTATGATATTGATAGATTTACAGATGTTAAACCATCCTTGCATTCCTGGGATGAAGCCTACTTGGTCGTAGTGTATGATCTTCTTGATGATGCATTGGATCCTATTTGCCAGGATTTTGTTGAAGATCTTTGTATCAACATTTATCAGGGATATTGGTCTGTAATTTTCTTTTTTGGCAGCATCTCTGTCTGGTATCAAGGTGATGTTGGCTTCATAAAAGCTGTTTGGGTTTGTTCCCGTTTTTTAAAAGCCTGGCTAGGATTGGTAATAGCTCCTCTTGAAAGATTTGAAAGAATTCATTAGGAAATCCATCTGGGCCTGGACTTTTCTTTTTGGGCAGATATCTGATTACAGAATTTTAATTAAAGTATTTATCAATATAGTAAAAAGAAAAATTTTAAATCCAACCTAAATCACATATGAAAAAAATGTTAACAGTTTATTTAATTTAGAAAAATAGAATGTAATTCTATAACTTCAGAAGCAAGGTGAAGATAACTGCACTAATTATTATAGTTATCACTATAGAGATCCTAGACCGTGTAATAAGGAAATATAGAAAAGTTACTCACACTAAAAAGAAAATATTCTTTATATAATATAGCATGATAATAATTAATATGCAAGAAATTGATTAGAAGATAAATTTAGGAATATCAACTAATTAGGAACAGTAAGCCAAACTTTATATTTTCTATAAAATTGGGAATTATAATTTTAATTATATCAAATTACATATCACTTAGCAAAAATTTTATGATGTATCTAAGATTGTACACTAAATTTATTGAATATTTTAAGAAAAGGTAAATACTAAAATATTTGCAAAATACACTTTATTGGAAAAAAATTTTAATACAGAAACTTTTCCCTATTAGTTTTAGTGATCGAGGCAGGTTTTGTTTTGTTTTGTTCTGTTTGTTTGAAAACAATGACAAGCTGATTTTGAAATGTGTATTAAAAGATGCACATTCTTATATAGCATTAGCCCTTTATGTATTTCAATTGGTTTCCTTTGGATTAGTCCGCATATGTATTTTAATTGGTTTCCATTGGTTTTGTTTCCCCATTGCCTTTTTTGTTTGTTTTTGTTTTGTTTTGTTTTGTTTGTTTGTTTGTTTTTGGGTCATTCTCGGCAGCACTTGGGTTACTCCTGGCTCTAAACTCAGAAATCGCTCCTGGTAGGCTCAGGGGGACCATATGAAATGCAAGGATTCGAACCACCGTAATTCTGCATGCAAGGTAAATGTCCTACCTCCATACTATCTCTCCGGCCCTTCCCCGTTGCCTTTTCATCTGGCTTTTTCCTCTCCCCTTGGGGCTGGGGCTTTGTTTTTTCATCTCAGTAAATGTTAGTCAAGGGGTCTGAGCTGTGAGCTGCCATCTAAACTTGTGGTTTCATGTGGTGCAGCGGCTGGCTTGTGAGTGAATGGCTTGCAATGCAAGTTTCTTGCCCTCTATGAAGATATGAAGTTTTTACTTTATCTGTATAGATGATTTATTGAGAGAAATTACTAAGGGACTAGTTTCTTCTATCTGCCTGGATAGGAGGAATAGGATTCTCCTTTTCCCACTGGAACTGTGGAATGTTTAACCAGACATTCGACAGGACTCCTAGCACAGCAGTAAGGCACTTGCATAGCAAGCTTCCAATGCGGAACCAGTCAGGTTCGAGGCCAGCATCCCATGTACATGCATGGAGTGATTAAAATGACGTGGAGTGATACAAATGATGAGGAGTAATTAAAATATAAAAAATAAGATCTTGAAATAAACTATTGCATTTTAGGTCAATTGATTTTTAACAAGGTTGCCATGAAAATCTAATTAATAAAGAACAGTCCTTTAACAATGGTACTCAAAATATAGATAGAAAGATAAAATATAGCCCCTTATACAAAACAGATGCAAAGACTGGTTTAAAAAATGGATCTTAGACTGGTTAAAAATGTATCTTAGACTTAAATATAAGACCTAAAATTATTTTTAAAACTGAAACAATATGTTAGCAGACTTCACCAAGCACATAAGCAAGTGAAAATATGCTTCGTGTATTTAGTCATTAGTAAATGTAAAGCTGAGCAGTTGAGATACTATTAAAATTATTTAGAACATTAAAATTCTTTAAAATGATAAAATATAAGGTTTTGGCAAAACTATGCAACTGGAACTCTCATACTTTCCTGGCAGGAATGCAAATGAGTTAGACTTGTTAGGAAGCAGCTTGGCAATACAGTTTAAGTTAACTGTGCTCAACTCCTGGGAGAATTAAAAACACCTGCCTTCATGTATAAATTTATTTTAAATGGCCATAGTGTTTTTAATTATAATAGGATAAAATAAAAATAGTTCCAAAGCAGATGAACTGGTGTCTGAGTTAGTAATGTTAGATTTATTCATGAGATAAAATAATTTTAAAAATATCGACATAATCAAAATGGCCACATATTAACATATATAAAAATATAGGATTGTTTACATGAATAAATTCTAAAAGCAATGTGATAAATGTCTCAGCAAAATGTACATATTTTATGATTCAATTTAGGCTAAATTCTAAACAAAGAAAAAATAAAATGAGAAAAAAGCAGATCTTGATTTGCAGGTCGGAAAAGATACACTATTCTGAAAAGTATTTTTAGAGGGCTATATAAATTTTCTTAGGATTTCACAAATTTTAATTTATATTGTGTTCTCAAATAATGGATTTTGAAAAATGGAGTGCAAATATCTCTCCCTATCCAAATTCATACTACATAAACTTTTATGATAGAACTCTAAAACCTATATTTTTCAGAAAGAGCAATCTTCTGAAAGATTATCGTAGCAAGAACACTGGTCAAAAAAAAAATCCAGCATCTATGATCTTCAAGTTCTACTTTCTGTCTGTGATGTACAACTTCTAATGTGGCTTCATCTATTACAGGACATGTGTGTCCTTCACCTAAACAGCTTCAAAGATATATGACATTCATTGCTCCTTCTATTTTCCATCTTCCACATCCTCCCACCTCTGAAAAAAACAAAAAAGGTAAAAAAAAAAAAAACCTCAGTAATTCTCTTAAGTTCAGAGCTTCCAAGCAGTCTTGAAATCATCACCATGACACAAAATGAATATATTGATTTGCATACAAAAGTGCTATTGATATCCATGAATTCTAGAAAAAATGGCCAAGAAGCTCATGATGTTTAAAGAAAGCAAAACTGATGATTGGTTTAAGGCTAATTCTACCATAAACTTTACTGTGCTTAAAAAATACAAATGAAAGACTATTAAGATGAATGAGGATAAATACACAACAAAAGGTAGTGAAAAGACTCCACACAGATGAGTATTTGTATATCTACTGTACAGCGTGGGACAATCCCAAGCTAAAGAATTTTCAATATAATTCACCCAAAAGAGAAATCTGGGAAATGAAAACTTACCCAGCCTGAAGTCCATGCTCAGGGAGTAGAATTTGGTTACTAAAGTCTCCTAAATTGGAGGTGACTTCACACGAAAGTAAAATAAACAAGATTCATAAGGTCAAAGCATTTATGTCTCAAAAAAAAAACTATATTCTAAAGAGAAAGTCATTTTTTATCTGCCAGTAATTTGTATAAAGAATTGCTCATCTCTGTTGTATACAACTTTTGGTATTATCACCAATGTAGTTATTGAGGTGAGTCTGAAAATTTGGACCTTGTCACAGGAGATGCAAATTTATTTGAAGAAAATATACCCATGCTACCAATAACTGCTAATAAAATAAAATTAGATGAAAACTATGGAGGTGCAAACACAGTTTTACTGCTTTGACAATTTCATGCAAACTACTCCTTATGATTAAGACCACACACCAACCAGGAAAACCACTTCTGACTACCAAAAAGCATAATATAATTATAATCATAAGAATAGTGTATATTATATTGAAAAATCCAAAACATTAAAATTTTCTCATTTTAGAAAGAAATTAAAAAACAATTATAAAGGTATTGAAGAGTTTGTACAATCAAAAGAATAATAACTAATTTTCTTTCAGGAGCTCTGAGAATTTGTTTCTAGCAGAAACTATTTATAATTTAACATTATGTTATTTTACTTACATTTATCTACTATGCTGTACAGATTCTTATTAAAACCAATTTCTAGTGATTAATATTTTAGCCTCAATAATTTAGCTGTTACATTGACCTAGAAGCTGTCTATTAGGATTTATGTTTTATGTAAAGCATATATACTGAGAATTTGTGAATCCATGCTTTTATGGATGATATAGCCCAGTAGAATATTTGTATTGAAATTCCATATTTCTTGGGCCAGAGCAGTGGCGCAACTGTTAGGTAAGGTATCTGCCTTGTGTGTGCTATCTTAGAGTGGACCGCAGTTCAATCCCCCATCGTCCCATATGATCCCCCAATCCAGGAGTGATTTCTGAGCACATAGCCAGGAGTAACCCTTGAGTATCAACCAGTGTGGCCCAAAATCTCCCCCCAAAAAGTCCATATTTTAATTGCTTACATCTGAGGTTTAATGTCATATTTGAATAGTTGGTTTTCTTTGGAGAATCTTAAATATCACAGATCTTACCAGTTCTAAATGATACAATTCAGAAACTATAGTACTAAATGTAGACAAAAAAAGAAATATTCTCCTCTATGAATTCTAATGTGTATTGGTTCGATTTTATTTTTTTAATATAATTTTATTTTTATTTTTATTTTTATTTTTTTATTTATTTATTTTTTGGTTTTTGGGCCACACCCAGTGACGCTCAGGGGTTACTCCTGGCTATGCGCTCAGAAGTCGCTCCTGGCAGGCACAGGGGACCATATGGGAACCGGGGGATCGAACCGTGGTCCGTCCTAGGCAAGGCAGCAGGCACCTCACCTCCTGCGCCACCTCCCGGCTCCCATAATTTTTATTTTTAAACATGTTGGGTTACATATCGTTGGCAATCATATTTTAGGTACAAATTAACATAAAATCAGGGGAACTCCCATCACCAAAAAGTCCTCAGTCCACCTCAGTTCCAATCCTAGTTCCCATATCCTCTCCCCTACCGCCCCCCGCCACC
>PVKC010014908.1:0-21818 GCA_004027635.1 Crocidura indochinensis | reverse complement strand
TCCCGACTTCTTAGATTTCTTCTTCTTTTTTTTTTTTTAAAGAAGTTGAGGGACCCTTTCCTTGCATTTTTCCCCCCACCCCCGATCTCTCTGGGAGGTTCCCTGCTAACCCGATGCAAGATTAAAGTCTGAGCCTGACTCTGGCAGGCGAGCACAGCTGCTGCCTTTTTTCTGTCTCTCGGTAAAAGCCGCCGCCGGGTGTCTTAGGCTTAGACTTAGAGAGAGGCTTTCCGATAGCTGCTCTCCGCCCAGGTCCAAGTGGATGGGGCTGGGGCGACAGCGGCTCCCTGGAGACTCTGCAGGTCTGGGAATGGAGTGGAGGGAAGCTTGCAGCTGCCCCCGCCCCGCCCTGTCTGCGGCCCCGCCCTGGTCCCCCGCTGCCCTGGTGGCCCCAGGATAGGCAGGTCCCTGGGGTGATGCGCATCTGGCCCCCGAACCTGTAGGCGCCGAGGGGTGAGGAACCCCGGTTTCCCAAGGGGTGCATCTAGGGCCTGGAGGAAGAGGAGGATGGCACTGGATGCGCCCAGCAAAGGGAACAGTGGAGGGTGGGGGGCACTCTGGTCAGTTTGGAGGTGGTTGCGGACTCCCCCGCACTGGAACCGAGCATTTTGTTGCCTGTTAGTTTCTCCCTCAACTTGTTTGCATTCCCCTCCGCCTCCCTGCTGGGGTCCTGGACATGCACCCCAGGTTGTGCTGCGGGTGACAAAATGGCAATATAAACAGTCATCTCCTGCCCATAGTATTTCACTTTCCCAAAGCATCCGAGAATAAATAGTAGCTTGCAAATCCACCTGTCTCTTCTCAGTCGGGAAGAAGGAATCAAAATAGCGATATTATCATAATGTCACCAGAATAATAGTGATGCTATAATAAATCTCAAAAGGAGAGTACTTGGCAGCTCACATTGTCTCCGCGTGCTTTGTCTCTATTGTCGACGATCAAAAAAAGAGAGAAAAAACCCTAAACATAACCACTTAAATTGATGCGCCCATTGGTGTTCCAAGTGTGAGATAACTGCTTAACATTTAAAGATGAGTTTTCCCTTCTTGATAGAGGCTCGATATTTGTGTCCACATATTTGTGGTGTCAGAATCTTTGAGAATTCTTCGTGTAAAACAATTTTTTTGAGGGGGAGGAAAGTGCTTCCACTTAGATTATCACAGCGAATTATATTGTTTAGTGTAAAGTAATTGAGTAATTGATCAATTGTTCCTTCAATTTTAGCTAGCCGATTTTCAGTGTTTTCCAAGTACATAGATTTTTTTTTCCTTTAACAATTAATTAAAAGTTTGTAAGAGGATGTATTTTCTTTAGGTCTAAATTCCAGTATTTTGCTGTAGTTAGTGTCATGCATTTACAATACTTAAACTACATTTACTTTTATTTCTGGGCAAATTAACAAGTTTTTCAAACGCTGTCAGTCAGAAACATTTTAAACAGTAAAAGATCAAGTAACTCTGAAACCAGTTGAAGCAGACTGAATACTTATCAAAGTAATTGCCCTAAAATTAATATATTTATATATACCATTTAAAGTATGCTATGTCTTAATATATTGCATATGAGTGATTATATTGCATTAATAGTACCAGTGACATTATATAGAAATAAATTAATAGTATTATTGTGAGCACGAAAGTGGAATATAACAGCTATTACAATCAAGTCAGAGATTAAACATCATTTGCGTACTAACCCATATTTTGGTACATATGGAAATGTAAAATGTGGTAACAGTAAATATAAGAAGATCTTTGGCTAAAGTCAAAATATGTCTTATAGATAATAGATTGTCTTCATCATAGTATTGCTTACTGAGCTTTTAGTAATATCCACTTTGTCATAAGAGAGGAGGAAACTTTAAAACAAAAGCTCCAGTATTTTTACAGGTGTTTGAAAATACCTTTACCAGAATGTTAGGAGTTGATGACTGACTGGACAGTAATATGGAAGTATTCTACCTTAAGTTTATGTTACTATATTTTGCTAAATTTGGATGATTCTATGACACAAAATTCTAATATATAACTGCTAAGAATTATTATATCAGATACCAATTTTTTACCCTAACTTCCACGCTCTTGTTATTTTTTTCTTATTTAAAAACTTTAATGTAAAAGGTATCAGTTATAATGTTGACATCTTACAAAATTTTTCCCTGTGAAAGTGAAATATACCAGTATAAGGTGGGTATTTATATCACATTTATTTGCAGAACATATATCTTGTGCTTAAAACATAAAGTAATTATACTATGGGTTTGATTCCCATTAATAATGTTGACAAGTATGTTTAAATTCATCATGTAACATTTTGAAATAAACTTTGTTTTTCAGTACTACTGCTGGATTCTAAAGCACAACAAACAGAGTTGGAATGGATTTCCTCTCCACCCAATGGGGTAAGTCCTTCTCATAAAGTGTCAGTCTTTATTTTTGTTAAAATAAAGGCAGATACTTTATGAAAGTAGCAAGGAAGTCTTTATATCTACCCAGAAAGAAACAAAAATCATAATTAAGTTGTTTTGATTCCAAATATCCTAATCAATATTTTGTTGTATTATAATACGATTCTGTTATTTGAATACGAAAAAAATATACTTAAAACTTGGGGAAATGAGTAAGAAAATTCTACAAAATGAAATGTTTGAATTCTTATTCTGAATAAATCATACCTCATTTCCAGTCTATAAGTGCTAACTAATCACAGGGAACAATCCTTTTATAACTCACTTAGATAATTGTAGTTGCTTTATATTTTAGTATGCTCACCACTTAGGTTACATATAGTTCTTTAAAACAGCATACATTCGGTTTTTCTTTTTTAAATAGTGTTAGTATCATTCTATATATATTTAAGCAAAATCCAAAATATATAATATGTGGAATGCAGTGTTTTGTAATGAAGTTGTTTGAAAATATATAGAATCTCTAGAATTTTATGGTGTACTACCTTTCTTTAGTATTTATAGTGAAAAATCTGGCATGGTATGTGAAAGAAACAAATAGAAATCCATGAAAATATAAATTAAACCCCTAAACAAAGGACCATTATGTTTTATATTTATACAGTAGTAATAATATTATTTACTTATTTTTAGCTAAATTTCCATGTCTTTAGGTCTTATTTTAATTGTGAGGAATTTAATAACCATACTTTATCAAGAAAGTGGGTTGTGATGAAAGGAAACAAACCCCATTGTTTCTTAAGTTAATCTTTGAAAGTGAAAACATCTTGAATAAAGTGATTGAAGGATAAAATTCAGAATGAAAAATGTGTAACATCTTGCAAAGAAAAAATGAGAGTCTGAAAGAAATTTTTCCAGAAATGGGTACAGAAGAACATGAAATCCTGTCATGAATTCAGTTACTTTAAGATGACAAAATCTGAACTATGCAGATCTATTTAAAATATTCAGTTTTTTTTTTTTACCAAATTGACGTATGGAAGATTGGTTATGATCATTTTTAGGTATCACTCTTGTTCAGAATAAAGTATGAAAAATGACAAATAGTTTACGTATTCTATACAAAACATACATTGAATTTGAGGCATAATAGTATCTTGAATGTCGAGTAGATTTTATGAGTCAAATATACATTAGAGGAAGATTTTTACAATAAAAAATGAAGCACCGTTCTTGCCAGTGACGGATGTAGCCCATTTTCTATCATTCATCAATTAAAGCAAAGAGAGGCAGAGGGTGGTTTTAACTCTAAGGAGAAGTAAACTGATATATGATTGTAGTATTTTATCCATGTGATCTATAAAATGATAAATTATAACTGACTATGCTATCTTGAACTAAAACAGGCACTTTAGCAGTCTGAAGTTCTCTAGTCAATTGTTAACCCCTACATATATGAAGGAATCAGCAGATCATATAAGAAAATGATGATGTGTGCTGTTTTCCTTATATGAAATGTATTTGCCTCATGTAACTAAAATATCATTGAAAATGAAATGGTATTGCTATAATTTTCTGCAGAATAATTGTATAAACCTGCTGTGAAAACACAGAGTCTGAAATATGACTTCTTTCCCGAAAGTGTCATTTGTGAGAATGTTTTTCAGTCTTTTAGAAATTGAGAGAATAAAATAAGTTGTATTAAAGGATCTGATGTAGTCTTACTATTTGTTATTTATAGTCTTTGATTTGAAATTTGTCCTTCAGAAATAAGTTATTAAATCACAATTAAAATTAACTTGAGCTTCTTCATAGGTATTACAATCGATTATTCATATAAATAGCCAAATACTATAATTGTCATTGAAGTTAGAAGGAATTCTTGAAATATATACTTTTATTGTTATTAACCTTTATTTTTTTAAAAGAGGAATTGCTAAAATGTACACATTAACTTTTAAAAGTTTGATTTTTAAAAGATTTCATTACTAGTTCTAAGAATTCTTATAAGTATTCTTATCATTTTAGTCTAAAATATACCTGTGTAGGTGGATAAATCTTGGTACATTTGACACACTACCATTTAAACAATTGATAATTAACTAATAGAGACAAAAGAAAACTGTACACAATTCTCTAAATACAATCCTACTTGCTATTATGAGGAAGTGGGCATATTAAGAATTTACAGCCTGTTTTTTCCCTTTATGATATTAGTCAGTATATATTAAAATTACAGCAAATATACAATATCATACTAATCATTTCTATATTGTGCTATAGCGTTAGTTCCAGTCATACAATTTTTCTAAGAACCAGTTTTAAAAACAAATGTGACATTTTACAAATTATTTCAATAAATAAAATCTCTAAGTTTTGCCTATAAAATATGTTGCCAAATAGTTATTGCCCTGTTTTTTAGTTATTTTTATTAAACAAAACTTTAGTTTAAACAGTCAATGCTATGTGACTTTGGGCTTGAATACATATATGTGGTTTGGAGGCCAGTTTCTGCAATGCAGTGCTCGAGGATCACTCACTGATGGTGAGTTGGGGGGCAATATTAGTGCTGGGAATTTAAAAAAGTACCCACTAGATCCCATGAAAACCATAAGCATTAGCCCTTTGTACCATTTTCCAAGGTTGCCTATATTTCCTTGTTAAATCTTCATTTTATCTGGATAAAATGAACACATACCAGATAAAGGTTAGTAGGGTTGTATTTGTTTATTTTTCTTCTGGACTACACCTGGTGGTCCTTAGGGGCTACTCTAGAGTGACACTTGGGTTAAGCACCTAGTAGTTTTCAGGACTATGATAGGGCCAGAAATGAACCCAGGCTTCCTGCACATAGAATCTCTAGCCTGAGAGGAATTGCTTTTGCTTGGAAAACTTATATTTGTAAAAAGGGTATAAACTTATTTTTGGCTTTAAGGCTTTTTTCCAGGTGTAATTAATTTACTTACTAATGTGGTTTCATGATCTTTAAACTTAAAAATTATAGTAAATTTAATTTTCCACTTCATGGAAGTACAATGAGTTTACAGCGTGGAATATATTAATATATGAGTGGACATTTTAAAACATTTTATTTTTTCCTGTCAGAGATTCTGTTACTGAAAATTTCAAAATGCTAATTTGCTGGATAGTTATGTGACTCTATATATGTGTTAATATGAATCATCACATTAGAGAAATAGTTCTGTGAAATACCATTACGATAATTCGTACTTTGAAGATATATACTATAAAGTTCATATTAGAAATGTCAGTGAATTATGGATTGATTTGAAAGTTCAGAATCCTTTTCGCATTTTCTGTCTTATATTTTTAGGTAATTTTTAAGTTCCATATTACAACCTAAAGTGAAATTTTTAAAAAAAAATTCTGCCATCCAGTCACATATCTGTACCTTAAACGATAATTTAAGTAATTGTGTTTTGCACTGGGATTATCAAGTTATAATTTTAGTGGTCCCTAACGATATAGGCAAATATTTAAGAAGAAACAATAATACACGGAAAATAGATATGAAACAAAATGGAATACTTGTTGTGTGTACAAACAATGTGTACAAGGAACATACTGCTCTGCTCTTAAGAAGGCTAGACTGAGAATCACCTGAATTCTTAGGTTCACTGTTGTTTTCTCAGGACCGAAATCCACCAAAGTCTTTGCATTTAAAGATACGCAAAAGTTACTAAAGTCACTAAAGGTTACTTACTCACCAAAACAATAATTTTATTTCCTGAAATGATTGATGACCTTTTTTAAATTTTACAGTGGGAAGAAATTAGTGGTTTGGATGAGAACTACACCCCGATTCGAACATACCAGGTGTGCCAGGTCATGGAACCCAACCAAAACAACTGGCTGCGGACTAACTGGATTTCGAAAGGCAATGCACAAAGGATTTTTGTAGAATTGAAATTTACCTTGAGGGATTGTAACAGTCTTCCTGGAGTATTGGGGACTTGCAAGGAAACTTTTAATTTGTACTATTATGAAACTGACTATGACACTGGCAGGAATATAAGAGAAA
Source organism: Crocidura indochinensis (assembly GCA_004027635.1). Lineage (NCBI taxonomy): Eukaryota > Metazoa > Chordata > Mammalia > Eulipotyphla > Soricidae > Crocidura > Crocidura indochinensis. The sequence goes on along the minus strand of PVKC010014908.1, from coordinate 15,369 downwards.
ACCTCTATGTCAAAATAGACACCATTGCTGCTGATGAAAGTTTTACTCAAGGTGACCTTGGTGAAAGAAAGATGAAGCTGAACACTGAGGTGAGAGAGATTGGACCTTTGTCCAAAAAGGGATTCTATCTTGCCTTTCAGGATGTAGGGGCTTGCATAGCTTTGGTTTCTGTCAAAGTGTACTACAAGAAGTGCTGGTCCATTATTGAGAACTTAGCTATCTTTCCAGATACAGTGACTGGTTCAGAATTTTCCTCTTTAGTGGAGGTTCGAGGAACATGTGTCAGCAGTGCTGAAGAAGAGGCAGAAAACTCCCCCAGGATGCACTGCAGTGCTGAAGGAGAATGGTTAGTGCCCATTGGAAAATGTATCTGCAAAGCAGGCTACCAGCAAAAAGGGGACACTTGTGAACGTAAGTAATATGCACTATTATTTTTCACATTTGCTTTTTTATTTCACTTTCAGAAATTCTAAGTAAAATTTCTTTGAATGTGTGAGCACTCTATGTGGCAACAGTTTGATTCAGTAGATGTTAAGTAAAGTCACCGTTGGATTATTAGTGATTGCTCACAGTGTGATCTGCATGAAGTATACAATACATATTGGTGATAAAGACATTTATAATCACCATTTTATTTGACTTATTCTTGTTAAAAAAAGAAAGATGAATACTGGGCTATGTGGTATAAAAGAGGTATAAGTCAGTTAGTAGCAGAAAAGGTCGATAGGGTGTCTAAAATGTTACAGTTAGACCGTTATAAGAAATTTACACTGTTGTAGAGTTGTTTTGTGTCAGTATGAAACTTTAGTGTATAATAATTAAATTTCAGAGGTTAATTCTACCAAAGTTGTATGTCTTGGATCTGATAGATAGTACAGTGAGTAGGGCACTAGCCTTGCACTCTGACCTGGGTTCAGTCTCGAGTATCCCATATGATCCTCTTAGCACCTCCAGGAGTGATTTCTGAATGAGAGCAGGAGTAACCTCTGAACATTGTCCGGTGTGGCCAAACACACACACACACACACACACACACACACACACATACACACACACACACACAACACAGTAAAAGACATAGTTGTATTTCTTGCCTGAATAATAAAATGAGTGCTTTTCCAATAAATCATGATATTGTGACACACTTTTTTTTTGCGTGAGTCATTGTAAATACTTAGTTATCACACTGTATCAGCTGAACATATTTTGTTTGCTTTGAATCAAAATAGTATATAAATTAGTCGGGATTTTCCTCTGTTTCATAAAACTGATTTTTTTCTTATGTCACATTTTTGTAATATTGAAAACATTTTGAATAATTGAGCAGAATTTTTCTCTTTAAAACATCCGCGCTTTCTGGGGTCACCTTAATGTTAACTTGCGATGTATAATTTTTTTTCTTTTACCAAGAAACCTTCTTTCTCTCTCTCTTTCACATTCTCTCTCTCTCTCTCTGTTTCTCTATCCTCTCTGTCTCTCAGTCTCTCAGTGAAGTCACTTTTTCTACTGTATTTCTTGCTCTGATATTCCCTGAAAAAATATGACAACTATATAATTTGGACTTCTAACTTATAGATACTCTTTATTTGTAGATATCCTGAATATATTAAAATGTCTCTTTTAACTTATAGCTAATAAAATACAGTGAATTCAAAATAAGTCTTAAACTATCTGTTCTTGGGACAAGAGCATACTTTTTTAGTGTATGTAGGTCTTGGTTAGTTTAGAGGGCAAAGGAGTCAATAATTATTATAATAACCAATATTTTTGATAACTCATTATGTAGAGTGACCCATTTGATGTGCTTTACCTTTCCATTTAGTAAGAAAGAGATCATTATCATCTATTAACTTAGAATAGAAAATGGGGGTGGTGGCTATCATTGGCAATTGATTGCTTATGGTTACTGTAGTAAAGTTGTCTTCATGTGAATTAAAAAAATAAGAGAATTTATTCCAGAATCTTAGCCTTTAACATTATTATCCCTACTTGCTTCAAATCACAAAATAAGGTGAATACTAGTAAATATTATTCTGCTTTATCACTGAAATTAAATACCTTGCTTATAGTGGTTTGATACTTAAATCATATCACTCTCCCATGAAGGCTTCATTTGGTTATAATTTTAAATGATAATAAAAATTAAAAATATTTAGATCTGTGCTATTATGTGCCTATAGCTAGAAACTGCATCTGAAAATTTAAGTTCTGGAAATTGACCATCCTAATTTGTGATGCGCTCTAAGTATAAACTGATTTCACATATTCTGAAAAAATAATGGATGTACTATATACCATTATTAATTTTTCTGTATACTTACATGTTAAGTAATTACATTTTATATTTATTATGGAAAACAAAATATCAAAATACTTTAAAATTATTTCACATTTTAGTTTGGCTAATAGAAATCTCAGAGTTATATATGTAGTTCACATATGTCTAAATACCTCCTTAAAATAGGATAACTAAACTAAAACATTTTTCTTTATTAAAGAGTTAAATAGTTCACATGGACAACTTCCTGCATTCTCTGGCAGAAAATGTCCACTAGAAATTTTCTGATTGCAGAGCCAGGAGTAACCCAAATGTGGCCCAAAATAAAAAACAAAAACCAAAAACAAAATCCTACCTACTTAGCTGGAGTGATAATGTCCACGAGAGCCCAGCATTCAATTTTTATTGACTGGCATTATAAAGTGAACTATGAGTAAAAGAAAGATAAAGGTTCTGTAGCTTCTTTTGAAACTTCATGAAGAAACTAAGCCTGTGTGATACCCAATGTGTTATCCATTGTGTTCTCCCATGTCCCTCATTGACCGTATTTCTTATAAGAACTCTAGAAACATTCACAACATCCATTTCTAGGAAAAGCAATAATTGGTGAAGATTTATTTCTACTATTACATAGAGTATCATTTATTGAATATATATAGAAATTCAGTGAAAGGGAATTTTATTTGAGGAAGATAATGTCAGTCACGGAAAATTGGTGGTAAATTAGTAAGATCAATTACAAGAAATATTTCAGAAAATAAAATAACTTTTCTATTGTAAAACAACCAGTTTTGGTAGTAAAAAGTGGAATATAAGAAAATAAAATGAAATGCACAATTAAAATGACACCAGAAAGTATTGGTATGTAGTAGTAAAAGCCCTAGTCTATTAACATTTAAATATGTTTTAGAAAACTGTAATACATATTGTTTCATTTTGGGCTATTTAATTCAAATGATTTTCACATTTGTTAGAAACAGAAACAGACCTGTTTTTCTAGAATTTAATTAAGTATAGAATTTAATAAGAAAAGTGATTTTTAAAGGCAGCAAGGAGATATATTTATCATAACAAAAAGACAAGCTTTTCCCAAATGAGCAAAATCATCCTTTTAAATGTGACATTTATTAAAATTATTCACCTTCATTTATTTTTGTTTTAAGACGAGGAACTACTCTTGAGTGCTAGAGTTTTCACGTACACTAAGGTGCTTTCAAATAGAGTAAAATCACTTCACTATTATCTACAATAATTTTATGTTGGAATATGTATAACCAGGTATTAATAGTAATAGTTCATTAAGGGAACGAAAAGTGATTAAAGGAATTAAGATGATTCTTTGCGGTTCCACTGAAAAAATGTGATGCATATTGCTGCAAGTCAAATATACTGTTTATCATATAACTTTATTTTTCACCTCAGTGATGTTGACAAAGAAATTAAATGCCTTATATTTAACTATGGTATTATGCTCATTTATAAAAACACTTACCTTCTTGGCATAATTCCAACACAGAGCTGTGAGAGTACTTGCCTCTGGAATCAATCCAGACCTGCCTTTATACTATTTATCCTGTTTCCTTTCAATGATCCTGTTAAAGAGTTTGAAAACAAATTTCAGATCCTTATTGAGGAAGACTGAAGTATTTAGGAGAGGATCTAGATATTCTCTAGACAAATGGATGTGGATAACCACTTAATGGCAGCATATATGGACACCCATTGTGATTATTTTAGAGTATAATATGAAATATGAGGCAATAGAGAACACTGAATACAATTTCAACCAATTAATAGAACATATTTTCTCCATAATTTGAAAAAAAAACATCATTTTTTGAAAGCCATGCATTTTTTAATTAGTAATACATGGAAGTCTTCTAATTCTTTACTTTTATTAAGGCATTTTTAAAATTATTTAAATATATAATTCTAATAGTTTGGTATGATTTTGTTGTTAGAAAGTTCTTTCAAAAACTTGTCTCATGTTATTCCACAGTGTTTTTGCAAACTAGCGAATATAGTTTTAAGATAAAATAATTATTATTTAAAATATTTAGAGCAGAGTATATTTAAGTATATAAATATATACATACAAATAGTGCACTTTTATTCTGAAATATATTTCTTCATTTTAGTATTTCAAAGGTAGAATAAATTTCTTTTTCTAAAGTGTGGATTGTTCACTGTGTTAATGTGGATTTGTATTGGTAATTCACATTATAATCTGAACAATCATGTTTATTTTCTTATTTAATCCTTATCACATCTCTAAGATGAGGAACGTATCATTTTATTTTTTTCTCTCTCTACAACACAAGAAGAAACTGAATCTCCGGGACATTAATAACTAACTTCTGTGTTAAGAACACAATTCACAGTTTGAGTCTTTTCATCTCCATTATAGCACACTGCTTGCTAAATTTCTCTTGTACGTAAACCAATCGATTTTAGTTATTGAAAAATTAATGAAACTTCATTCTAAGTAGAATGACTATATATTAATTGCCCTGTGGTAATTTAGTACTTGTAAAAAGTTTCTCTTTTTGCTTTTAAACGAATTCTGAATTTGATGATAAAACATATAAAAGACCACACTGTAAAAATTAAAAGGTATAATATTGTTTAAAACAAATAGAACATAGAGTTGTATTTTACTTACATCATTTATAATTATAAATTTCTCTTACTGGACTCATTATTAAATGAGTTAAAAAATCTCTAACTATTAGTACAAGAAATGTCAAAAAACAATGCTAACTATCTAATTATAGTTTGTGTTTAGATTATTTTGTAGTATGGAATTATATAACAATTAATTAATTAAAACAATAATTCTATTTTACAGCAGTGATAATATTGAAATCTGTTTATTTATTAGAGCTTTGAAAATTTTGTTTTCTCCCTCACATAAAATTAGCAACTGATTCTTACTATGAATTTTCATTATAACAAATGAGTCGTTATGGAAATAATTATACTTAAGTGTGTAGAAAATGCAATCTAAACTGCAGGGTTAATAGCTTCTATACTAAAGTCACATTTTTCAGTTTTGGTTCTGCAACATGCCAGGTGCATAAATTAGGACACCTCCTAAGTTTTAATTTCCTTAGTATAAAATGGGGCTAATAAAAATAGTTACACCCTCATAGGGTTCTTGTCAGAATTGAATGATATAACTCATGTTAAAAAAACTCTAAAAATAGTATCTGGGACATAGCAAACAATCAACTAATAATTGCTATCATTTTATTATTAATAATGCATTAAGGAGTTTGCAAAGTAAAGAAATCTTATAGAAATGAGGGTATAAACATATTTTCCATAGACCACAAATGGTTAAACATTCAGTAATCTCATTCCTTATAATTCATTTGAAAAGATATTTAAAAAATAAATTTTATATATAATCCCTTATAACATTGCATATAAGTTGAAATCTTTGTAAAGACCAAAATACCCCACGTTAAGGTACTCTAACAACTTTTGATCAGATTTATACTTAAAATATCAGTGATATAGTTAAGGCATTTTAATTTTGTATTAATAATTTTTAATAAAATAAAGGATGATATTTTATAGATGTTTAGTTTTAGACTATGAAATATTCAAATGGAAAAGGATAGAAATATAAGGACATGATGAATATTTAGAATAGATAATTTTCACTTTTTGCATTTCTAATAGCTCTTGATCATTAAAAGCTGTGCAATTATAAGTTTAATATAACCCCTAGCTCATACAAAGAGAACTGAACTGTATCTCCAAAATATGCATATTTAAATTGTTAGCTTCTGTGTGAATGATAGAACAGTATGGTAAATTGCAGATATGGTTTGAATGATTTAAGACACTAGATTCAAGACATTCAATAAGAAAAATTGCTCATAATTTTTTAAAAATATAAATAGATGACAGGAATTGTTTTAAGTATGCTTTATATGTATTAATTAATTTAAATTTATGGGGAGATATGACAGGCTCATTTTGTCTAGTAGCTTATGAACTTGTCAGTTTAAAGGAGAAAAAATGTTAATTAATGCTGTGGGTGTGGTCTCCCTCCTCCAAATCTCCTTATTTCCTTATTTGTATGAGTATTTGCAGTTCCTTTAAAATTTTATTTAGCACTGGTTTACAAAATTATGGACTTTTAGAAGTTTATCTTTACACCACTGCATGTGAATAATTTTAATATTCTAGTCCCAAAGTTTCAAGCCATCCCATCACCCAAAAGGTTTTTCTACCGACTTATCACCCTTTTTGAGCGGTAATCTTAGAGTTAGTTTTTTCTTTTTTAGGCTATACCCATTTGACGCTCAGGGTTTACTCCTTGCTATGTGCTCCGAAATCACCCCTAACTTGGGGAGGACCATATGGGATGCCGAGGATCGAACTGTGGTCTGTCTTAGGCTAGTGCTTGCAAGGCAGATGTCTTACCTCTAGCACCACCTCTCGGGTCCCTAGAAATAGTTTTAATGTTTTTGGTTTTCCTTTTTCCATTTTCTGGGGAGGGAGTGTGATAAATTGCTTGTCCTGATTATCCATTCATGCATATTTTAAATAAAACAACCATAGTCCTGGGCGACGTGGATTAATTTCCCAAAATAGACTATTCAAGGTGGTCTGGCTCTAGATTCCTTGTCCCTAACCAATACAGCCACCTTCATAAGAGATTAATGTTTTATCTGTCATAGTCTTCTATGCAGATATTTTAAGATAAATTGAAAAATGAGGCTTAGCTTTCACTTATGGCAATTTAAAAGATTCAAAACATCAACATCCTAATTATTTCACTTATTTCTCTGTATTCTTTTTAATCTAGTTCTCCCAAGTTCAGAATCTACTTTGTATACACAATAAAGGTAGTATCCCCATTTATCCAGAAAGTTCCAACATCTTTTTATTTTTATTAAAACGTCTTATTTTTATTAATAAAGATATTGTCTCTCATCCCTTTTAGAAAATGTCTAGATATTACATTTTAATAAAAATTACCCCCCCACACACACTTTATCAAGGATCTTATTTAAACCCTTACAACTTAACCCTTATCTTTTGTTCTAAATTTTGTCACATATTTATCAAACTTGAGCCACTACTCCACTACTTACTTCTGGCTTGCTCTTCTGCTTACGCACACCCACAGCTATTTTGGTGATGCTTTATAACTTAACATTTGCCCTTCAGATGACAAAAATAAAACATTTCTTCTTTATTGGTCTCCATTTAGAAGATTCAAATCATTTAAAAGGAAAAAAGCTCAGACATTTTGGGATACTGTATTGCTAGCTATCTTTAGCTATTGTGGTGACCTTTCTCTTGATGGTAGTTTCTGGCTGAACCATTAATCATTTATTGAATATCCTTTGCTCTTTATTCTACTTGGAGTAATACCTTATGTAATTCAGAATTTTTATATTCTGCCTTTTGTTACCATACCAAAATATATGCCACTTATACCCTGTTCTCTCTCTGTGAACACTGACTAATATTTTGCTTTATTAGTCTGGGAATAACCACAGGTTATCTTTTTTTTTATAATTTCCTTTTATCATCTCTTAAACTTTTTATCAGCACATGCCTTTTAATTTTTTTAACCTATGACAGCATGATTCCTGACACCATCTTATGCCCAATAAAATATCAGACTTCCCAAAGATATTATTATACAGTACTCAATGCCAAGCCAGATATTTTAAAATTCAGTTTCTTGTTGTGTGTAGTTAGTCTCTATGAACAAGTAAACGTTGTGGCTATTAGGACTCTATTATATTTTTCACATAGGATATATGAAGATGATATGCTAATTAGAAACAACCAATGGATAGACAATTCTCTAGATGAGGCATTTATTTCAATAAAAGTTGGTTGGCGAGAGAGTCTATAATGAACATGGTATTTGTCTTGCACACAGCTAACTTGTGTCCCATCCCTAGGACCACATATGGTCCCCTCGGCCCTTCCAAGAGTGATTCTTAAAGACAGTAAAGCCAGAAGTAAGTACTGAACACAGCCAATACCTGCTCTCAACCCAAAAGAACATCTTCCCCAAAACAGAAAAGTGATGCTATTACTTACATTTTTTCACTGTTATAGCATCACATTCCTTTTGTCAAATGTGTGTATGTGTGTGTGTGTGTGTATGTGTGTTTGTGTGTGTGTGTGTGTGTGTGTGTGTGTGTGTGTGGTTTATGGGCCACACCTGAAGGTGCTCAGGGGTTGTCACTAGTTTCAGATATCTTTTTTCCAGTTTTTTGTGCATGTCCTCTTATAAAATGAAAGCCATTTTACCTCTATCATTTCTGTGTCATAAGGTAAAACTTTCAAAAGCTTCATAATATTTTTTAAAATAAGAAACTTGGAAGTATATTATGGTTTTATTTCTAAATATTATGCTGTGTATATTAGCTTGAATTGCAAAACCATAAAATAAAAATGAAGAAATCAATCCTCAAGGTTTTATATTTTGGCATTGGACATTATATAAATGTATAAAGTTGTTATGTCAAAATGTATTTTTGTGGTTGAAGTTAAAATTGCCTTTAAATGTAAAAAATATTATTCTTTAAATTATTCACTTTTAAAGGCTTATATATTACTTGGTTCAGCACATTTTTGAATAAGTGATGTATATAGATCTGAATTGAGTGCTGTCTCTGTGTTAATGCCACAATTCCTTTTCCTAAGGAAAAAAAATATTGTCTATTTCTTCTGTCCCTTAAAGATATACTAGCTTATAGTTATTTTGAAATATGTAAGTAAATATTTCTGTGGTAATTAAAATTTTAGCATATTACACATTTTCACTAGTGTTCTCGACTTCGTTATAATTATATATGGCTTTTAAGATTATTTGTTCACTTTAGGACATTCTCATGTTGTGTTGAAAATGATAACTAGTCAATAAATACAGACCTGGAGAAAAAAATAATGAGAGCAAGGGGGAAAAGTATGATGGAAGAGAAAATTTGGAAATTAATGTATCTAAGATTTATAAATTTGGTTTTCGACTTAAAAATATTTCTAAGCTGGGGCCCGAGAGATAGCATGAAGGTAAGGCGTTTGCCTTTCATGCAAAAGGTCATCGGTTCGAATCCCGGTGCCCCATATGGTCCCCTGTGCCTGCCAGGAGCAATTTCTGAGCATGGAGCCAGGAGTAACCCCTGAGCACTGCCGGGTGTGACCCGAAAACCAAAAAAAAAAAAAAAAAAAATTTTCTAAGTATTCGCACATCAGTAAATACAGTAAATAGAGGGTCAAGCTATTTCTAGTGGAAGAAAAAAATGGCAGTTTTTGGCAGACAATGTCAGATTACAAATCAATTATTCTTTACACTGTGGCAAATAATCTTATTTTTTTAATCTAAGTTTTAGTCATTTCTGATAAGAAAATTGTCAACGCCAGAAATGATATTTTTAAATGGCATTCCATCTGTAGTTGTTTTTGCAATTTATATTTTCTTGGGGGATATTTGCTTAGCTATATATTTAATAGTTTATGTGCAAGAAATAGTGTGTAATTGAAAATTTTATAAAATGTCTTAATTCTAATTTCTTTCACCATTAGATAAAATTGTGTTTTTTTCTTCGTAAAATGTCTTTCTAAGTTAGTTTTATGGAAATATATCTCCATTGGGATATTAAATAATTTTAATATGTAGATAATAATGGATAAATAGTTGAGATTTAAAACTATATAAATTTGGGTTTAAAATTTGAGAATAAAAATAATTCAATCTTGAACATAACTTGTTTATAAGTTAAATTATAGTTTTTATTTTTATACTTTGTTCACAGTTATAATTGTATATATTAATATTAATTTGAAATACTAATTCAAAATTAATAATTAAAGTTGATACATACAAAAGTATTTAATAAGATCACAGATATATGTTAGCTGAAGTATGTGATTTATGTGAGTCAGATTTTTCCTTTCAAATATTGTAGTCAGATACCAGCATGGAAGGTTTAGTATTTAGTTTAAAATTTATGATTTGCAGACACAATTTTATCAGAAAAAATACATCATGGTATGCATAACATTTGTGAAACTTTACGGCTATCTTTTGGTGGATTTTTAATTTTTGATTCAGTCATTTCATTAGAATTATGTACTTTTAACAATTAGAATTATTTCTTACCTCCAATGAATTGGAAAATTTCGGAGGCTTTCAAAGGACACATATTATATTCTTTTATTTTATTTAATGTGGCATGTTATTAAAACTTTGAGTAGTTCCTCATCTGTTATTGGTGTTAGCCTCTGAAGCCTTAACAGTGATCTGTAGAAAACTTAGCTCTGGAGAAGGGAACATTGAGCTTTACTTATTTAATGAACTATCATATCTTTTAAGTTATTTCTTAATTGTAATATTACAGTTATTTTTATTAAAGTAGATCAATAATGTGTTTTATGCAGATATAATACTCTACTTTTTATGAGTGATTAAGTGTAGGAGTAAATAGCTGAGGAGCAGCACAATATGTGTGATGAATCACTAAATATAAATGTTCATTCTAAAGGAAAAAATGGAATATTTAGTAAATTTCTTAAATTATTCTTTATTTTCCAGAGGTGAATGTAGTCTATTTGTGTAGTAGCTCATTATTTTTTAGTTAAAATAGTTCACATGTAGACACTGGCATCTTCTGAAAGTCACTTATATAATGTAATTAATTCATAATACAAAGTTAAATTGGTATATAGGAAACTAAATAATATTAAGTAATTAAAAATACTTATGTTTATTTTCTACTTGTCATAAGTATAAAATTAAAAACTAAGTTTTATCATTAAAAAAGATGTGAGAGAGGGTGTACATCCGACTTCAAGTATAATTTACCATGGTATGATCGTTTTGTTAATAATCTTGCATTCTTTGATGGTATAATCTATTTCAAGGCAGTTATAATTTCTCGTAGTTTGAACATAGTTTAAAGATAATCACAGATACATTAGAAAATAATTTAACCTTTAAAAAATAACAGGTCAACTAACTTCTATGCTTCTAACAGCTCTTTACTGACATCCAAAAGTCAAATACGAATCTGCTAATAGTTTTTTAATTAATATTAATGATCATACATACTTAGTATTATATACATGAATCAATTCATAGGCACAGACCATTTATCTTTCTGTATAGAAAAAAAAATGGGAGTACTTATATATTGAAGCAAAAATGTAAGCTTTTTCTCCTTGACCTGCGTATAGATATCTAATTTTATGCATTTAGTCTATTCTCTTAATTTATAAATGTTGAAGTTATGAATTATCTCATTTGTGAACTAAAGAAGATAAAGATTCAAATAGGATTTATTTAATTATTAAATATTTAAAAAAGAAGTAAAACACAATAAATCTTCAATGATGCTTTTCAATTTTGTTTCATAAATTAATTATAAAGTTTCCTTTATTTGTAAGTACATATTTAGATTTTCACTACTAGAAGAATCAGTAAGTCTTTATCTCTCTTGCTCACAATATCTCTCTTTCTCTCCTCTTGTAGTTTTATTTTATTGTATACTACAAAGGTGAATTTTAATGAGCTTATTTTTTTTAATTTGAACCACACCTGGCAACGATCAGGAGTCATTTTTGGTTTTGCTCTCAGAATCACTCTGGTGGTGGTACTCAGGGATCCTGGGATTGAACCGGGTCAACAGTGTGTAGAGCAAAGGCTTTACCACTGTATTATCTCTTCAAACTTAAGTTGAACATTTTGTATAGATGATATTGTATGAAAACGTGTTGAAAATGAAGCATTGGGTATATCCTCAGTAACCTTATTTTGTGAGTTAGAATTAATTAATATTGCAGTTCACCTTTGCAGCTTCTGACTACATTTTGAGAAACCTACAGATTTAGAATTGAAAATTCTTAAAAAGGCAGAAACACAGGCTGCAAGCTATTTTTCCAAGCTGACCTTTAAAATTAACATGTCCCAAGTTTATACATTCTGGTTGTGAAGTGGAGCTAGAAGAACATAAGATTCCAGATTTATTATGTCGAGACATTACATTATTTTGGTTCTCAAAGGAAACCTGACAAACTTAGAAAAAAGTTTGGCTATTTCAGCCATGCTTCTTGCCTTGCCTAATGCTCATTCTGCATGAACATTATATAGAAGGTCACTGTATTTCTAAAGGTTAAACATAATTTCTTGATCATTTTACCTCATTGAAAATTTTCTTATAAGACAATATTGCTGCTTCCTTCAAACTTATATAACTATTGCAAGATTTTTCAGTATCATCAGACCAGGACTCTCTACATAGTCATTCTCTTTTCAAATGTGTTTCACATTGTAGTAGATATTTGTTTCTGCCCCTCAGTTACATCTCCCTCTATTTAAAACAAAAAATTTTAGGCTTTGGCGATAGCTTTTTATTTATCGTTAAATTCTATAGTCTTCTCTTGGTTAGAACTTTTATAACATACACAGTATTATTTTGATTAAATAGAGTAGATCTTCTCTGCTCTGTTTTTATTGATTAGAAAGTATATAACTGCAGGCAATATTTTCCTCTTTGTCTGGAAATGTTCTTACATTTTATAATTTCTGTATACTATTTAATAAGTTGATTGTATTTTATTAAGAAGTAGTAGATTTTATCATCATGGAGTTTTGGTCTAATGATGATGTATCGTATAAATTGTATAATGTACACTTGTAGATTTTTCGGTATAATTCTTTTTGTCCCTATTTTTGTGCCATGCATAGCAATGCTAGAGCATGTACACTTGTAGATTTTTCGGTATAATTCTTTTTGTCCCTATTTTTGTGCCATGCATAGCAATGCTAGAGCATATTCTGAGCTCTTCTCTGAGATATCACTCTTGGCTGTGCTCAGGGGACCAAACCCAGGTGCAAGGCAAGTGCCTTAACTGCTGTATAATATGCACTAGTCCCAATTTTTTTGCAGCATTCTTAATTAAGTATAATAGGATATATAATTTTACTTCTTCTATTCATATTGTTCTATATTTACATAAAATAAAATTAAATTTTTAATATTTAGCTGAGAATTCAGCAATAAAAAAGAATTTTTTTAGCCATAATAAATAATTAGAAGCATGATACAAATTTAGTGATTTTCTTTTTCTTGAACTAAGAAAACAAACTGTTATCTGTTCAGGGACGGTTATATTTCTTATATAATAATCAATTTTGGGGAGAACTTCATTCATTCTTCATTCATTCATTTGTGTACCTCACTTTGGTGGCTCTGCCATTAGTGTTCATTCCACTTGAGATTCAGGAGACCATATGTGATGCCCAAGATTCAACTTGGGTTGATCACATACAACCTAAGTAAGTCTCTTATACTCTGAACATCTCTCGAGCCCTGTAATAGCTGAACTTCTATTTTCTAATTATAGAGTTACCATTGTTGATATACTTTGGTGAAATATGTTTACTTATTTACAGTTCTGAATTTTTTAAGAATTGCAATAATTTCTGTTGTACATTTTATATTTGAAAAAAGATAAAGATTTAACAAGAATGGAGAGTATGGAAATAATTTGTGTAATTTTCCCACAAAGAAATTGATTAAGAATAAAGAAGAGGGACTGGAGCGGTTATGCAAAGGGTAAGGCATCTGCTTTGCACTCGCTAGCCTAAGACGGACCGTGGTTCGATCCCCAGGTGTTCCATATAGTCCCCCAAGCCAGGAGTGATTTCTGAGCTCACAGCCAGGAGTAACCCATGAAGGTCACCGGATGTGGCCCCAAAACCAAAAATAAATAAATAAATAAATAAATAAATAAGAGAAACAAGCAAAGTTATACTAATGAAATAATTTCTTCTGATTCTTTAGTTTGTTGTTGTTGTTGTTGTTGTTGTTGTTTTTATTTGTTTTTAGGTTTTGGGTCACTCCTGATGGAGGCCAGGGTTTAATTCTGGCTATGCACTCAGTGGTCAGACCTGGAGGAATAGGTTATAGTGACCAAACTCAGGTTGATTATGTGCAAGGCAAGCACCTTATATGCTGTACTGTCACTCTGGCATCACATCCTTTTTTTTTCTTAATATTCTATCTGTTTCAGAGATAATAGGCCAACTTTATGACTGTAAAATATAGCATAAATATTCAGCAACCTGAAATACAGCACATTTAGGAAATTTGAGGGAAGCTGAGGCAAGTTTGATTTTTGAAAATAAAATGCTAATGTGTACCAAAATTCACAGTAAATATCATTCACTTTAGCAATTAAAAATACTGAGGAAAGAAATGAAAAATAGAAAACCAAAAGCATAATCTAACATATATATTATTACTTTAGGCAAAACTACACTGGATATAATGAATATTTTATTCAGATACACCTAAGGGCATGATTATTAATGTCAATAGATAACTGTAACTTGCAGTAGTGAAGACTGGTAGAATGCTGGTTTTGATGGATGGACATGTTTCTACAAATATGCATAGGCAAACCACTTATGTCACTTTAAATCATAAAACCATCTAAAACCAGAACTGGAGAAAGAGAATAACTTCTTTGTATCTTTAATTTGTAAACTAATACAAAACTCCCTTGATTTTTAGATCAGTGTCATATTTCAGTACAACAATGCTCATTTAAAAGCAATAGCTATTAGATGTATAAATATATACTCTTATTAAGTTAACTTTAAATTTTTTAATTTTCTTAAATTTCTCCTTTAGTATTATCAGTGTTAAATATTTCAATAGATTCCTCATGCCTAAGAAATGCATTTATTTAAATGCATATCATTTGTAGAGCATCTAGACTTAGCTTTATATATTTTTTTACCCATTTTTTTTTGTTTTTGTTTTTTGGGCCACACCCAGTGACGCTCAGGGGTTACTCCTGGCTATGCGCTCAGAAGACACTCCTGGCAGTCACGGGAGACCATATGGGGAACCAGGGGATCGAACCGCGGTCCGTCCTAAGTTAGCAGCAGGCAACCTTACCTCCAGCGCCACCGCCCGGCCCCCGGCCCCAGCTTTATATATTTTAACTTAGAGTTTTTTAGTATTTTAATTTAGTTTTCATTTATCTATCTATCTATCTATCTATCTATCTATCTATCTATCTATCTATCTATCTATCTATCT
>PVKC010014907.1:0-21863 GCA_004027635.1 Crocidura indochinensis | reverse complement strand
CATTTAGCCATTCTGTCTTTTTTTTTTTTTTTTTGGTTTTTGGGTCACACCCGGCAGTGCTCAGGGGTTAATCCTGGCTCCATGCTCAGAAATTGCTCCTGGCAGGCACGGGGGACCATATGGGGCACCGGGATTCGAACTGATGCCCTTTTGCATGAAAGACAAACAAGTTACCTCCATGCTATCTCCTGGGCCTCCATTCTATGTCTCTTAACTGGTGTATTTTGTCCATTGACATTGAGAGAAAGAATTGTCCTGGGATTTGATGTCATCTTTATATCGAAATTTGGTGTATCTTTTGGTTAGTCTTGTCTTAAATTAGGTCTTTCAGTTTTTCTCTTAAGGATGGGTTTGAGCGGTAAAGTTTCTGAGCTGTTTTTTGTCTGTGAAACCATGTATTTTTCCATCAAACCGGAAAGTGAGTTTGCACTTTTTTTTTTGTGGGTACAGTATTCTAGGTGAAGCATTCATTTCATTCAGTCTTGTCACAATATCCCACCACTGCTTTCCGGCCTTGAGTGTTTCAGGAGACAGTTCTGCTGTAACTCTCAAGGATGCTCCCTTGAATGTAATTTACTTTTTTGTTCTTGCTGTTTGCAGAATTATGTCTCTATCTATGAGATTTGTCATTGTGACTAGGATGTGTCTTGGGGTATTTTCTGGGGTCTCTTTTGGTTGGTACTCTTTGTGCATGCAGGATTTGATCGCATATGTTTTTTAGCTCTGGAAGTTTCTCTTTAATGATGTTCTTGATCATTGATTCTTCCTGGACATTTTCTTCCTGGGTCTCTGGGACTTCAATGATTCTTAAGTAGCTTCTGTTGATCTTATTATAGACTTCTATTTTTATCTGTTCCAATTCTTTGACACTCTTTTCCATTGTCTTTTCTTTTTCTTTAAGTTCTTTTTCCAATCTCTCCCACTGTATGGAGTTGTTATTTATCTCATATTCCACAGCACCAATTCTATTCTCAGCTTCTTCTACCCGGGTGTTGAGCTTAACCATTTCGTCATTAAATTCATTTACTGAATTTTTCAGGCCTGTTAGTTGACATGTTATTTCAGTTTGGAATTTTGTAATTTCTGTCTTCATATTTTCTTGGTTCTTATTAGTATTCTGTTCAACTCGATCTATGGTTTCTTTGAGTTCTTTATGCATCTTCCATATTGCTTTCTTAATGTCCTTATCTGAGAGATCCATTAGTTCGTTGGTCCTTATCTGGTCATCAGAATTGTCATCTTTGTTCTCTATGTCTGACGCTGGCCTTCATTGTTTCCCCATTGTCTCACTTGTATTGTGTGCTTTTCTACGTGTTGCAGTGGTATTCATTGGCTAAATGATGTATGAAGCCACACTCCTCTGGCTCTGCCCTTTTTGGGTGGGTTGATTTGTTTACAAGGAAGTGGACCCTCCATGGATGAAGCCTCATATGGTGTCAAATCTTAGGCCCGAGCACGCAGCAGAGAAGACAATCCAGAGAGTAATGCTGGGCTTCAGTGATCCAGCACAGTCCGTAGTGTGATTTTTTTTCTCTTCTTGTTGCGATGGTGTTCTTTCCTTTTTTTTTCTCCCTCCCTCCCAACACACCCCCACCTGTACTCCAGACAGGTTTTCCAGTTCCCTCATTCCTTCACATGATTAGGGTAGTTCTCTGTGTAGTTGTTTCTATAACTGTGCTCATCACTCTTTGTGGTGAGCTTCATGAAGTGAGCTGGAAGTTTCAGCCCTTCTTCCATTGTCTCTGAGGATCGGTGCAAAAATAACTTTTATTTTTCTCAGAACCTATAGATGAGTGAGACTATTCTGTGTCTCTCTCACTCCCTCTAACTTATTTCACTCAGCATGGTAGATTCCGTGTACATCCATGTATAGGAAAATTCCATGACTTCATCTCTCCTGACGGCTGCATAATATTCCATTGTGTATATGTATCACAGTTTCTTTAACCATTCCTCTGTTGAAGGACATCTTGGTTGTTTCCAGAGCCTGGCTATTGTGAATAGAGCTGCAATACATATAAGTGTGAGGAAGGGGTTTTAGTATTGTATTCTTGTGTTCTTAGGATATATCCCTAGGAGTGAAATAGCTGGGTCGAATGGAAGCTCAATTTCCAGATTATGAGAAATATCCACATCGCTTTCTATAGAGGTTGAACTAGATGGCATTCCCACCAGCAGTGGATAAGAGTTCCGTTCTCTCCACATCCCCGCCAGCACTGATTTTTCCCATTTTTTGTGATGTACTCCAATCTCTGTGGTGTGAGGTGATATCTCATCGGTGTTTTGATTTGCATCTCCCTGATGACTAGTGATGAGGAGCATTTATTTCATGTGACTTTTGGCCATTTGTATTTCTTTTTTATCAAAGTGTCTGTTCATTTCTTCTCCCCATTTTTTGATGGAATTAGATGTTTTTTTCTTGTAAAGTTCTGTCTGTGCCCTGTATATTTTGTATATTAGCCCCTTATCTGATGGGTGTTGGGTGAATAGTTTCTCCCACTCGGTGAGTGAGTCTTGTATCCTATGGGACACAGCAAAAGAGGTCCTGAGAGGAAAATTTATTGCTCTATAAGCACAAATCAGGAAGGAAGAAGGGGCATACCTGAATAACCTAATGACGCAGCTCAAAAAATTAGAAAATGACCGACAGAAGGAACCAAAAATAGGGAGACAGAAGGAAATAACAAAGCTGAAAGCAAAACTCAATGAAGTGCAAAACCGAAAATCAATCCAAAAGATCAATGAAAGCAGAAGTTGGGTCTTTGAAAAAATAAACAAGATTGATAGGACATTGGCAAAACTCACAAAGAAAGAGAGAGAAAAATCTGATAACCCATATTAGAAATGAAAAGGGGGAGATCACAACAGATAATGTAGAGATCCAAAGGATAATCAGAAACTACTTCGAGATACTTTATGCTACTAAACATGAGAACCTGGAAGAAATGGAAAAATTCTTGGACACATATAACCTTCCACATTTAAATAAGGAAGAGGTAGAATATCTAAACGCCCCCATCACCTATGAGGAAATTGAAATTGTAATCAAACATCTGCCAAAGAAGTAAATTCCAGGCCCAGATGGATTTTCTAATGAATTTTTTAAAAATCTTTCAAGAGGAGCTAATACCAGTCCTAGCCAGGCTGTTCCATAAAATTGAAAAAACAGGAATACTCCCAAACAGCTTTTGTGAAGCCAACATCATCTTGATATCATAACTGGACAGAGATGCTGCCAAAAAGAAAATTACAGACCAATATCCTTGATGTTGTTCTTTCCTTAGAAAGAGCACATGGCTACATAGTAAAGCGGACTGTCCGTGCTCTTCTGGAGTCTCTTTTCGGCTCACTCCCAAGAGGTTCAGGCTCCCCACCCAACCCCTCCTGAATTGTAAACAGGCTTTCTATTTCCCTCATACACTCTCATTGTTAAGATAGTTCAAAATGTAGTTATTTCTCTACTAAACTCATCCCTGTTTGTGGTGAGCTTTATTAGGTGAGCTGTAATTTCCAGCCCTTTATTCTTGTGTGTGTGTGTGTGTGTGTGTATGTGTGTGTGTGTGTGTGCGGTTTTTGGGTCACATCCGGCAGTGCTCAGGAGTTACTCCTGACTCCATGCTCAGAAATTGCTCCTGGCATGCATGGGGGACCATATGGGACGCCAGGATTCGAACTGATGACCTTCTGCATGAAAGGCAAATGCCTTACCTCCATGCTATCTCTCCGGCCCTACTTTTTTCATTTGTGTCTGAAAATTATTATTGCAAGAATGTCTTGCATTTTTCTTAAAACCCATAGATGAGTGAGACCATTCTGTGTTTTACTCTTTCTCTCTGTCTTATTTTACTCAGCATAATAGATTTCCTGTACATCATGTATAGGAAAATTTCATGACTTCGTGTCTCCTGACCGCTGCATAATATTTCATTGTCTATAAGTATCACAGTTTCTTTAGCCATTCATTCTTGAAGGGTATCTTAGTTGTTTCCAGAGTCTTTTTATGGTAAATAGTGCTGCAACGAATATAGGTCTAAAGAAGGGATTTTTGTATTGTATTTTTTTGTTCCTAGGGTATGTTCCTAGGTGTGGTATAGCTGGATCATATGGGAGCTCAATTTCCAGTTTTTGAATAATCTCCATATTACTTTCCATAAATGTTGAACTAGACAGCATTCCCACCAGCAGTGGATAAGAGTTCCTTTTTATCCACATCCCTGCCAACACTATTTGTTCTCATTCTTTATGATGTGTGCCAATCTGTGTGGTGTGAGGTGGTACCTCATAGTTGTTTTAATTTGCATTTCCCTGATGATTAGTGATGTGGAGCATTTTTTCATGTGTCTTTTGGCCATTTGTATTTCTTCTTTGTCAAAGTGTCTGTCCGTTTTTCTCTATATTTTTTGATTGGATTAGATTTTTTTCTTGTAAAGTTCTGCAGTGCCCTGTATATTTTGGATATTAGAGCCTTTTCAAATAGGTATTGGGTGAATAGTTTCTCCCACATGGTGGGTGGCTCTTGTATCCTGGGCTCTATTTCTTTTGGGGTGCAGAAGCTTCTCAGCTTAATGTATTCCCATCTATTTATCCGTTTTGTCATTCAATTCGTTTACTGAGTTTTTCAAGCCTGTTATTTGACCTGTTATTTCAGTTTGGAGTTTTGAGATTTCTGTCTTCATATATTCTTGTTTCTTATTAGTGTTCTGTTCAATTCCATCCATGGTTTCTTTGCGTTCTTTGAGCATCTTCCATATTTCTTGTCTAAACTCCTTATCTGAGAGATTGATTAGTTGGTTGATCATTTTCTGCTCATCAGAATTGTCATCCTCATTCTCTATGTCTGATGCTAGCCTGTGTTGTTTCCAGATTGTAACACTTGTACTGTGGGTTTTTCTACATGCTGTGGTTGTATTCATTGGCTAAATGATATGTGTGGCCAAGCTCCACTGGCTCCGCCTTTTCTGGGTGGGTCGACTTGCCTGTAAGGAAGGGGAGCCCTCTGTGGATACAGCCTCACACCGGATCAAATCTTAGGCCCGAGCACACAGTAGAGAAGACAGTCCGGGGAGAAATGCTGGGCTTCAGTGATCCAGCTCAGTTCTTAGTGTAATTTTTTTCTTCTTGTTGCAGTGGCTTTCTTTCCTTAGAAAAAGTGCACGGGGGGTTGGGGGGGCGGGTATGGCGCTGGAGGTAAGGTGCGTTTCATATGGTCCACCAAGCCAGAAGCAACTTCTGAGCGCATAGCCAGGAGTAACCCCTGAGCGTCACTGGGTGTGGCCCCAACCCCCCCCCCCAATAATAAATAAATAAAGAGCCCACAGCCACACAGCAAATCGGAATGACCATGCTCTTGGGGAGCCTCTGGGAGAGCGATTTTCTAAGCCCTTTTTGGCCCACTCCCAAGAGTTTTAGGAGACAGGACAGAAGACAAAAACACACAGGAAGCAGTCACAGTGTTTCACAGTTAGGTTCCAGGGGACTGGAGTAGATTTTCCCAGTTTGAAGTCACAAACAGGAGACCTGCCTTCTGTGAAGTGCTGGTTATAGCAGTTTTTCACTTTAGGAAGCAGTTCCTTGGTGCTCAGGCCCCTTGAATGAGCCTCTGGGAGAGTGAATTTTCTGAGCCTTTTTCAGCCCACTCCCAATAGTTTTAAGAGACAGAACAGGAGACAAAAACACAGGCAGCACTCACAGTGTCCTTGGGGTGTTTTTCTCCGGGTCTCTTTTAGCTGGTACTCTCCAGGCATGCAGGATTGAATTGCATGTAGTTTTTAACACTGGGAGAATCTCTTTGATGATATCTTTGGCAGTTGATTCTTCCTGGGGATCTCCAACCTAGGCCTCTGGGACTCCAATGATTCTTATGTTGTTTCTATTGAGTTTATCGAAGACTTCTATTTTCATCTGTTCACATTCCTTGAGTATTTTTCTATAACCTGATCATTTGTCTTAAAGTTCTTTTCCAATTTCTTCTGCTGTATTGAGTTGTTCTGCATCTCATCTTCCAGCATACTGATTCTGTCCTCAGATGCTGTTACCTGCAGGAGAGGCCAACCACTAAGTTTTTCAGTTGAGCTACTGTGTTTTTCAGATCTGTTATTTCAGTTTGGAGTTTTCTGATTTCTGTCTTCTTGTTCTTTTTAGATCGATCTATTCTTACTTTGAGTTCTATGAATATCCTATATATTTCTATTCTAAATTCCTTATCTGAGAGGTTAATCAGATGGTTGGAATTTTTTGGGTCATCCAACCTATCATCTTCATTCTCTGTGCATAGTGTTTGCCTTCAAGGTTTCTCCATTGTCACGCTTGTAGTGTAATTTTTTTCTGAGTGTTGTGGTGGCGTTCATTGATTAGAAAGTGTGCATGGCCCCGAAGTGAATCTGAGTGGCCACGCTCTTCTGCAGCCTCTATGTGACAGCTTTTTGGGGGTGCGCTTCCTAGGCATCTGAGGAGAGCTTCAAGTATTCAGGAAAGGCAGACAAGCAGGGCAAACAGGTCCCTTCAAGTCCTCAGGGTCATCAAAGGCACAGCAGGGCGGTGCAGGGATCTCCACGGGCAGAGGGATCAGCTCTCTGCTTGGCGACCCCCACAGCAGTCCTTACTCACTCACTCACTGAGCAGCTCCAGGATGCATTTTCTTTGGGATGCACTTCCTAGGCCACTGAGGAGAACTTCATTTATTCAGGAAAGACCGGATATTTGTTTTCTTGAATGTTATCAATATATTTATATTTTGCCTTGTGACTTTTTTATTATTACATACAATATAGTTGATAATAAAAATCTAAGTCTCCTTTTCTAAAATTTTTTCTGCACCACTTAGCAAGGTCAGGGCTTGTTTCTGACACCCTTCCTGGATTACTCCTGGTAATAATTGATGGCTATATGTGATGCCAGGAATCAAACCTCGGACAATCTCATGCAAGGCAAGAGCCCTATCCACTTTGCTAGAGCTCCAGTCCTCAAACTTGTTTTTCAAAGAGTAATTCCTTTTTAAATGTGATAATTTAAGTGCTTGTTCTTCAGTTTGTGTTTAGTAATTATACTCAAAGAGATATATTTGAATAGTAGGAGCTGTAATAGCATACAAAACACAAGTGTAACATTGATATATAGAATACCTAAAGTAGGGGCCCAAGAGATAGCATGGAGGTAAGGCGTTTGCCTTTCATGCAAAAGGGCATTGGTTCGAATCCAGGTGCCCCATATGGTCCCCCATGCCTGCCAGGAGCAATTTCTGAGCATGGAGCCAGGAGTAACCCCTGAGCACTACCGGGTGTGACCCAAAAAACCAAAAAAAAAAGAATACCTAAAGTAGTGGCTGGAATAACAGCACAGCAGTAGAGCACTTGCCTTGCATGTAGCCATCCCCAAAATGACCAGGGTTTGATCCTTGGCATCCCAGTGGTCTCCAAGCCTACCAGTAGCTACTTCTGAATGCAGGAGTAACCTGTACTAGTTGCTAGGTATGACCTAATCCCCAAATAATAATAACATTTTAAAAAAGAATAACAAAAGTAAATTAAAATAACACTCTTATAGTGTTTCCCTAATTGTCTCTTGCAGTGTTATTCTTTGAGTTCTAGCTTAATTAATAAATATATTGCTCTATGACAATAATATCAAATCTAAAATGGAATTTATATTTGTATAAGTTTGCATGCCTGTTTAATGGTGGGTTGAATAGTAGGTTGAATGTTCCACAATCCCCAGAATGGAAAGAGAAATCCCATGCCCCTTATCCAGTTGTAATAGGAGAAACTGGTCCAGGAGCAATTCTCTACAATATATATTCCACGGAGATATGAAGATGTTGAGAAGCAAGAAACTCACACTGCAAGATTTTCACCCACAAGCCAATAACTTCACCACATGGAACCACAAGCCTAGATGGCAGCTCCCCGCTCAGGCCTCCTGACTCACATTTATTGAGAATCAAAAACAAATCCCCACCCCTAAGGGGAGAAGAAAAGCTAGATGAAAAGGCAGTGAGGAAACAACCGAAGAAAACAATTGAGAGACATAGGAGGACTAATAGGAGATACATATGAGGACTAATCCAAGGATCTCTATTTACATCTCTCCTTCTTAATTCTATAAAAAGTCAAAGCAAAATAAAAATAAGTAACAGGTCCTGAGAAGGCAAAGGGAAAAACTAGATTGAAATAAATAGCAGTAATTTGCAAAGGCACAGCAAAAAGGAAAAGTAGAAAGAAAAAACATTAAGCCTAAAAAAAGGGTATCTTTATTCAAAAACATGAGTCAGGAACCAAGCACAGGCTTCAGACAAGATTATTTCACAATTCCCAAAGTTTATTTTTTAAGTTCCCTAAATGTTTTCTTTTGTAGTAGAGATAACATAGCTAGAATTCAGAGATCAAGGATCTGGTAGATTATGCAGATCTTATGAAACAATCAGAGTGTCACAAGATAATTCCTAGATATAGATCTTAGGAGGCAATGTAAGGAAGTCTGCCTTACGGCAAGATGTTTATTTCTAAGTCATAACAAGAAAATGTCACAGTTCTGGGCTCATTCCTGGAAGATGGTCAATTCCTTGAGAAAGTGCAAAAAAATTGACAAATCAGAAAATAAGGTACAAGGTTCAGGGGATTTGTCTAATATCTGAGTAATTGGAACTTAGGACAAAATATAAAAACAAGATATTTCAAGTGGAGATCCTATCTACTTTCAGAAAAATTTGAGGCCCCATTCTTTTTTTTTTTGTTTGTTTTCGTTTTTGTTTTTGGGCCACACCAGTGACTCTCAGGGGTTACTCCTGCGCTCAGAAGTCGCTCCTGGATTGGGGGACCATATGGGAACCGAGGGATCGAACCTCGGTCCGTCCTAGACTAGTGCAGGCAAGGCAGGCACCTTACCTCCAACGGTACTGCCCGGCCCCGAGGCCCCATCCTTAATGGAGAGAAACTCCTTTCTGTACCTACAATTTTTCCATTATAATACAACCATGCAAATATCTTGACATAAATTATTAAAGGAGACTAAATGGGAAAATTATAACTGATCAACAAAACTAATAACTTACTTTCAACAAAAAAACATACTAGAAAATGCTATTTACAGCAGATCTCTAAAAGTGGAATTAAGGTGGGGGAGGGGCCAGAGTGATATCACAGCTATAGGTTTTTTGCCTTGCATGCAGCTGAACAGGACAAGCCTGGGTTTGATCCCTGGCATCCCATGTGGTCCAGCGAGCCAGGAACAATTTCTGAACAGACAGCCAGGAGTAACCTGTGAGCATCACTGGGTGTGGACCAAAAACCAAAAATAAATAAATAAAATAAAATAAAAATGGGGAGGAATTATAAGTACATAAGAAAATAGGCAGTAAAGGCATATACGAATCAAACAAATATATGCATAAAGTGAATTTTTTCTTTGAGTCCATTTGAAAATTTTGGAGAAAAGAAGACTCCAGGAAGCCATTGCACTCATAAATGGAGTCTTGAGCAGTCCGAACAAATGGTTCATAACTGTCACTGGTAAGCAAAACTAAGAAAGCTGTGGGTCTCCTCAAAAAGCCAAAACAAGAAGCTTGTATCAGTCAATGGAGGAGATGACTGGAGAAGAGGAGGGAGTTTCTGTATGAAGAAAGTTAATGGCTCAGGAAAGAGAAGATAGTTTTGGTAGAAAGAACAAATCAATAAAGAGAGAAGAGAGGGAGAAGGGGCTATATATAATATGAATCTATATATAACATTTCTATATAATATAGATGGACAATATGAAAAACCCAGATGTAAAGAGTTAAAATGTTTCAAAATATAATAGCTGACAAGCTAGGTAGAAAAAATTATTTCCAAGTCACAAAAAAAATATCCAAAGGGGAGAATAACATATCTGGAAGAGAATTTCATGAGCATAATAAGAATGGAGTATAATAATAGTAATAATTAAACCTGTAATACTTTGAATAATGACAAAGAGCACTAAAGAAGGGGTCCATATAAGGAACTATAGAATTACCAAAATTGTGCGTCTAGATTCCATTCTGAAAACAAACTGAGGGTAAAGAAATAAGATATATTAATAGACTACCATAGATTAAAATGGAATAGCAAAATACACTCGATGGCAGGATATTGAAACAATCTTTTCCAGAAATCTCTATGGAGGAAAAACAGCATCAAGCAGTAGACATAAGTAAATGAAACATGAAAACCATAAAATACATGTTTGAAAATCACAAGGGTCACTGTAGTGGGTGTTCAGAGTTTTCAAACTCATTTTGCAGCAGTTTTTGTGGGAAAAAAATCAGTAGAACATTAATTAAAATTTAAAAAGAAAGGGAATCGTTATCTGGGAACCTGAAAAAGCTAAATCATTGAATCAGACATCGTGGTCCTCTGTGGAAGATAAAAGAGAATATAAGCTGATGAAGACTTCACTGTTGCAAGCACTGGAGAGTTCTGTAACTTTCCAGTCATAAAATTTAATCCAATGTTATCTTGTAGCATTTTTACAATAGGGTATACAGTGACTGGTATTAAGTTCACCCTCATGGTTTGAAACTGATGATAAATTGTTCTTCTCAGATTTGTCTTTTAACTCAGTGGTGAACTGTGACAAATTAAAGTATATATGTGTGTGTGTTTGTGTGTGTGTGTTCCTTTACAAAGATCCCTCTTTGTGTTGCAAAACTTGCAATAAACCTT
Organism: Crocidura indochinensis; assembly: GCA_004027635.1. Taxonomy (NCBI): domain Eukaryota; kingdom Metazoa; phylum Chordata; class Mammalia; order Eulipotyphla; family Soricidae; genus Crocidura; species Crocidura indochinensis. The sequence goes on along the minus strand of PVKC010014907.1, from coordinate 11,187 downwards.
ATTATTACCTCAACTATTCTTTGAAAAATAAATTGAGGCAATCTTGTAATGTATATTTATCTGTAGATGCTACAGGTAAGGACAAATGCGTAAACATATCAAAAACAAAAGATTTTTGTTAACAGGTGAAGCATTGATGTATGGATTTGAACTTGTCTTGGGAAAGTGTATCAATAATAGACTCATGAAACTTCTTTTGTTCCTTCCCAGTTTGTTTTGAATTTTCACTCTCCATTGGGTAATCAGCACTTCCCTCTAAAGATCTTTCCTGCCTGGTAACTTTGATTAAATCCTGGTGTAGTCTATATATATATATATATATATATATATATATATATATATATATATATATATATATGTGAGAATTATCAGTCATTCATGAGGTACTTGACTTTGTCCAGCAAACTGATCATTAATCTGACCAATAGCTATCTTAAAGTCTTTAGGATTGGTATATCTGTGATATCCATCACACAAAATTTTGATATTCTTGCCAAATTCTTCTGTAAATGTGTCTTTATGTTTCAATGGATATAACCTGTTAATGTCCTTATAATAGTTCTGATAAAATTAATGTGTCAAATTTGGATTAATATACAGGCATTGCAGTATTGAATTCATGTAGCAAGAGTTCCCCAAAGTTTGAAGTCCAGTAAGAGCAGGTTCTACTCTCTCATATACTGCACCGAGTTTCAGAGCTGGTCATCATTAACAGTCTCAGTCAGATTGTAAGTAATGTGTTGAATTGTCTCTGTTATCTATTGAGACTTCAGCAATTATATTGTTGCTTTCATTCTCTCAAGTGTCAGATCTTAGGGAGAGTTCGCAGTCTCAGGAAGCATATTCTCTTTCACTAATGAGGAAATTACCAGCAATCCATTCATTATCAACTTTTTTAAAAAACTTTAATTTTTATTTTATTTTTATTATAGTGGCTTCCATATTTTTCACACTGATATTTTAGGTACATATTAACATTGAATCAGGGGAATACCCACCACGAAGTTTGTTCATCCCACTTACCCATTCCTTTTCTGCAACCCATATCCCCTACCATCACCCCCCAGGCTGCTGGAGTAGGTGGTCCCCTCTTTGTCTAGCTTGCTATCAATGATAATACATCTGTTTGGGCATGGTGCCCTCCCTTGTTTCTCCTTCTATTTGAGAGGCTAAGCTAGATAAATCGAGTTATGTGGTTTTGTTTAAGGGAAAGAAAAGCTATATAAATGGGTAAAGAATAAGAAAAAATATAAAAACAAATAAAATATGCTGAAAACGGATGGAGTCCTTCTAGTGGCTATCAACCTCAGTTTGAGAGAGGACATGCAAAAGGTAATTGAAACACTATAACACTACAAAAATAAATGTCAAATTAAATATCCAGTGAGCCCTACAGCAATAAAGAGAAGCACCACACAATAGTCTCGGTTCCAAGATCAAATTATGCTAGAGTACAAAAAGAAAGAGAAAGATAACATAAAATAATATAGAATAAAAAAGGAGACATCGACTTCAATATCTACACCAAAATAAGGACATCAAAACAATCAATAAATATATATGTGGAAAACGGTTATGTTGTGCTTTTTTTCTTTTTTTTTTTCCTTTTCCCATTGCATAGGCACAGTAACTATTGGGGATATTATAGAGGGAATTCCCTTGGCCTAACAGATACAGGGTTTCTCCCTCCCTGAAATATACTGTCATGAGGTCATGGGATTAACTGTAGACTCCTTGCATGATCACTTACTCTCTCCTCGGTGCTTTTGTGGTATGTTAAAGACTTCTGCTTTGTCATGGTTGGTAAAATCAGACCACTGTATCTAAAGATCTTGGTGACTGTGCAGCTCAAGGAATGGAGCTTATGATGAAGACTTTCCTTGTGGTTCTAGCAGTTCTGCTTCTTCAGAGTCATTTTACTTCATCTTCTGTAGTTGTTGTCTTGGTCATTATGTTGCTCCTAGAAAGGAGCCTGGGATAGAGTCTTTCGTTGCTTCTGGAAGACCCGTTTATTTGCGGTTGTCTCAGTTATACCTCTAGAATTGAAGATCTTGTTTGTTGAACAGATTGTATATCCAAAGCTAGGTTAGAGTTTTATGTTGTTGTTGTTGTTGGACCCAAGATGTGTACTGTCTAGTCCTGGTTGTACCAACCAGTCATCTGTATATAGCAGTCTTTGTTTTTGCACAGATCAAAGGGTGACATGTCCTCTGATTTTGTCTTATCATTGGCTGGTGAGGAAGGATAACTTGCTCTTAGATCTAGTTGTTCCCATTCCCTCGTTGTCAGATTATCAATTTAGAACTGGTGTATGTTGGCGTCAGAGCAACATTATGAATGCCCTGGAGGGGATTTGGTACCTGGAGTTGTTGTGGAGAACACTGTCATTTCTATGTCTGGGATCCAGGAGTCAAGGCTAGACGGTGGATACCTATTTCCCTGGAGTCTAGGTAGGTTCCATGTGACATACATTTAGTGTGGGAGATGTCCCTGTGTTGTAAAAATGTATAAGTTCTTATCCCTAGTAGATAAGAGCTTGTTTTTACATGTAAAATTTCCCCTATTTTTAATATGCCTTTGCAGGAAGAAGTGATGCTACATTATATTGCTGGTGGGTTTGGGGGTGGAGAGAGAAGAGAACAGACTCATAACAAAAACTGATAAATATATGTATGCTCAGACATATATAAAGAGAAAAGAGTCTCTTAAAGGAAAAAAAGATTACATGAAAGACATAATTAAAGGAATAAAGTGGGGCAGGGAGGGAAAGCATGGAGGCAAGGTGTCTGTCCTTCCTGCAGAGTGATGGTGGCTCTTTTCCCAGCATCCCACCTGGTCCCCCATGCCAACCAGGGGCAACCTCTGAGCACAGAGCCAGGAGCACTCTCCGAGCACCACCAGCTGTGACTCAAAAGAAGCAAAAAATGAATCAAATCAAAAACCAAAAACTAGAAAAAAAAAACAAATTAAAGAAAGAAAAAACGAACAAGGAGAGAAAAAAAAAACAAAGGAAAAGGGAGAAAGTGATACAGATTACTTTTTATTTGAGGAAAAACAGTATAAGAGGTAGTGTTATATAGGTCTATACTTATGATGATAGTATAGGCATCCCCATTGTCTTTTGTGCTTTCCTTGTGAGGTGTGGTCACCAAGCAGGGAGATCTTGGGTAGAGTTCTTACAATGGGAGTCCTTTTGGAGCTAATCTAGTATTAAGCCACAGTCCACAATCGGGAGAGGTGATTAAGAGGGCCACACTGCACGAGTCAGTCGGGGTGTTGGTTGTATTTTCTTGCTGGGAATGAGGTGCGAGTTTGAGTGGGTGTCTCTTTAGTTGGGAACTGGGTACTGGTTCATTGGTGTAGGAGGCTGGTCTTGATGCCTAATGGGTTAAGAACTGAGGGTGAAGAGTTATAACATGGTGGGGATATTGGGGATTGGGTTAAGGGGTGAAGGGATAGTCAGGTTTCTGTGAGGGGGAGAGGGGTAGTACATGGGATGCATTAAATAGGGTATAGGTATGGATTGTTTGTGGTTTAGGTTTGTCTCTTAAGTAGGATTCCTAGTTCTCTGTGCCCTGCCCCATATAAACATATAGAAGTCAGCTTAGGTATATATTGATGCAGAGAGGTGGGGAGGGCAAGAGATATGCTGAGTACAGAAATATAGGTAGGTATAGTACTTGTAAGGAAAGGAAACTAATGGATTAATTTGGATATATATAGGTTTCGTATCTCGAGTACTAACCATTGTGTTAGTGAGGTCTATGTATATAGGTGCTTACCATTTGCAATATTGTCCGCAGCACCCCCATTTATCATCAGCTTGAATCCAAATGAGTATTGTTTTTTTCACCTTAGTGTCCTTTCTAAAGTGCTTCTCTGCAGCTGTGTCCTTCAAGTAAATTCAAGTAGTTTAGTGTAAATAGAATTAATGATTAAAGGTATGTCGATGGTAAGCCTCTTTTACTGAGTTTTTAGAGTCTGGTGTGCCCTTTCTACTATGACTCGTCCAAAATAAGTACAGGGAATGCCCATTCTGTGTTTAATTTGCCACTTCTTACAAAAGAATCCAAAAGTTTTAATGGTGTAGGCAGGGCCATTATTAATCTTAATGTAATATGGAATCCTCATCACAGGAAAACACTGCAGTAAAAAGATACAAACTCCTTTAACTCTCTGCAAAGTATAGGTATGGTCTATATAAATCACAGATATGTGTCCACAAGCACAAGAAAATAGAATTTCTTTTGGAAAAATCCATATGAATAACATCCATTTGTCAAAGTTAATTATTTTGTAAATAATTGAGGGTTTGTTCCAGCTACATGTATGATATTTTTTATTTAAAGGTCCAAAAATGGTACATTCTTCTACAATTTGCTTGGCTTACCTAGTCACATGTAGGCAGTAGGCGTTTGTATGAAGAGCTGTATGATCTTCAGAATGTGTTTGAAAGATAACCATTGCCAACTGATCTACAATATTATTCCCCTGAACTATTCATTGGTCCTGGAAGACCTGAATGGACTTAGTGTGAGTGATGAAGATGGGCTCAAAACATTTCTGGAGAATATACTGCAAATGTTTGAGTAAATTCTGTATTCTCTGGTTATTGGCATTGATGGACGCTGTAAGTATACCAGGGTGTTTTTTAAATATAAAATATAGTATCCTAGGGTTGACGGGTTAAGCCCTTTCTTGACTTAGCCTTGTACCTGGAGCCCCTTAGTCCTATGAGCATGTAGCTTGCAAGGTAATGACAGAGAAATAATCCACAAGCAGTCAGTTGAAGTTTCAAAAGAAATCCAGCTTTATTTCAAGACCCTAATTGCTATGTGCATTTCTCCACATGGCTTCTTGGCTAAGCTTTATTAAGCAGCCTCTCTGCCCTCGAAGCACCCTTCTTGCATCTCTTCTTTTCCTCTTCCATCAGAACACCCCTTAATTACCAACTGTAGACCCATCCCAGCAGTGGTTGGTAGTGACCATCCAGGTAAGATTGGTATATAGAATTGTGGAAGGGATAAAATTTCCAGGCTCTTTGTCTTAAAAAAAGAGAGAAAAGTTTTTCTGTTCTCCATCAAAGGTAGAAACTCTTAACATAACCCAAAGCAACAATTTAAAGTGCACAATTAAAATCAGCCTTTTTAAAATCTTATACATATCACAACACTTTTACCTACACTTCTCTGAGCATAAATATTCCAAATGTTCTGCAGATACACTTATAGTTTGAATTTTTGTTTGGTTTTTGGGTCACACCGGCAGTTCTCAGGGGTTACCCATGCTCTATGCTCAGAAATCGCTCCTGGCAGACGCAGGAGACCATCTGGGTTGATGACCGATGTAAATAGTGTTAAGAGATTAATCTGAAGTAGAGTTCAATTGCAGGAGATTTTAAAAATCAGCTTTTTCACTGAGCTTTGCTGGGCTTCTGTTCATCATCTACTCCATTTTCTTTTTCCTCATAATCATGATATTCAGATGCTGATAAAGTAGGGATGACTTCCAAGAGATTGCAGACTGACAATATGTCTTTGGCCCTGCAAAACTCCAGACAGGAGCCGTCTCCACCTCTTACAGCAGTCCATGCTGTAGTGCAATGTCTGTAGTAGCTTTATCTTGGAGCACAACTCTCCCCGCCCCCTCCCCCCCGCATGGCCATGTGATCTTCCTCCCTTTCACTGCCAGCTCTCCTGCTTGATTGGGTCTCCACCATGTTTAGATTAGGCACCGCATGGCTCAAACTTTTGGGCTCTCCATTATCAGTAAAAATTGAGATTAACCACCAAAGGGTCATAGCATAAATAGCACTCACCATCACTGAGGTCTCCTAGGTTTCTCAAGTCCTTCCCCATAAGGGCTACCAGTTGTTTAAATATAAAATATAGTGTCCTAGGGTTGGCGAACTGAGGCCTTTCACGACTTAGCCTGATGCCTATAGCCTCTTAGGCTGGTAGTTCTATAGATTGCAGGATAATGGCAGATAAATGATCAACCGGGAGTCCAGATTTATTTCAAGGCCTTAACCACCATGTGCTTTTCTGCACTTGGTTTCTACGCTAAGCTTTATTAAGTAGCCACCTTAACTGCCCTCCAATCACCCTTCCTGTTCTCCTCTCTTCCCCACCCACCAGGCAACCCCTTAATTTTAACTGCAAACCAAACCCATCCTGGCTATAGATTTGTCTGACCATCCAGCTGAGATTAGCATAAAAATTGGGGGAGGGGTAACACTAGGGAATAATACAACTACAAAAACTGAATCACTTACAATGTAACATGAACCTGTTATGTGAGAAAGCAAATAAATTAGGTTGGTAAGTTCCAACTGTTGAGCAGACTTGTAATTTGTAAAAATAAATGTTATTAGTAAAGATTCAGATATACTTTCCTTTCCTGATGATGATCCATCTATATAAAACACCAGGGCTTCAGGTATTGGTGAGGGCCAAATAATAAAGGAATTCACAAAATGAGTTTATCTAAAAAAAATCACATGCCTTTACTGTGGTATAATGGAAAGAAATTTTGCCCAAAACATCTGATAAAGCCCTTTGAAAAGGCTCACTCACTAAGGGGAAAGATTGATTTATTTTCTTTTTTACGTATTGGCAGGACTATTGTGTCAAGATCAAAACACAATAAATAAACTGTTTTGATGCCTACTTTGATGATAAAGGCAGAAATCAAATCAAATCTCAATAAACGATTACCTGTTATGTAAATAAACCCATTCCAAAGGCTCTGACAGCTGAGTGACTGCAGCTGTAGGAGAGTCAGGAGTTGAAAATACCAAAAGTCACGCCTTATCTCCAGGCATATACATGAAAAGATAGAATTTTTGAAGCATGTATAAAACATCCAATTCTTTCTGAGCTACTAGATTCAATTTCCTCAGGTTATTCAAGGCAAAGTCTCAGAATTTGAGGTACCAATATATGAGTGTCCAATACAAGTCATCCAGGAGTTTCATAAAAGCATTAAGAGTTCTGTTTTTTTTTCTGTTTTATAGAGATCTTTTGAGGGTGTACTAAAGTTTGCTCTAATATGAAACCTAAATGTTGGAATGATGGCCTGGTTTGAATTTTTCTGTTGCTTTTGTTAACCCTGAAGCCTATAAACAGTCAGTAATAAATGAACACAAATCTAGCAAGTCTCTCTGATTAGGCAGGGATAAGAAGATGTCATCAGTGTAAAGATTTATTAATGCTTGCTAGAACTTTGCATGAGCAGGGCTTAAGATCCTGTTCACAAAATATACTGAAATATGTTGGGGAATCTCTCATTCCCTGAGGGAACACTTTCCATTGATAACAGCAAATTAGAGCTTCATTATTGTGAGATGAAAGAGAAAATGCAGAACATTTTCTGTCATCTGGATGTATGGGAATATGTTAAAATTGTCTTTATATCAATTATTACCGAGGGCCAATCTTTTGGGATAACTACTGGTGAAGGTGGGCCATTGTTCAGTTTACCCATGGGGATCATGAATTAATTCATGATTCGAAGGTCCATTAAAAATTGCCATTTCCCTGAATTTTTAATTACAAATATAGTTGAGTTTCACTGAGTAGATAAGGTTTCTCTATTTCCCAATTTTAACTGTTGATCCACTAATTTTTTCAGTGCCTCTAACTTATTTGCTTCTAGGTGGCACTGACCTGTCCAAACTGGGTCATTAGATCTCCATTCTATCTGTATTGGTATGTTTCTTTAATGCTAGTGGCCTCTAGAAAAAAATTTGAGTCTCTAAATTAGAGGGATTTGGTGTTTGCTGGATAAAGGGAAACATAAAATTCTGCAATTCACTGTTTTTGCAGGTTATGTCCCTATACGGCTAAAGGAATTGGAACCACATGTGGTTTTATTATAACCTGCTGTTCCTCAGAGCCTTTGTATACCAGGGACCTGGCACTTTGCTGTGAAGAGTTCAAAATTTCGCCTACTCCCTTAGGAAATACTGTATTTCTTAATAAGGCCAGTTTTTTAGAAAAATTATGGTAACCTGTGCTCCTGAAACTAAAAGACTATTGAATTTCTTGCCCTGATGTTCAACAATTCAACATTGAATTCTTTTCACTAAGTTTAGTAATTAATGCTAATAAATTAGTCGATACTTTGGGGTTGGTACTGCCAGAAGTGACTATTTGCTTTCTTTCTGTTTTCCCAGGCATGATTTAAGGCAATAATAACAACTGGGCATTTTCTTCTCTCCCTTTGAAAGTCCAGGTCACTTACACTATTAAAACCATAATAGTACAGTAAATGCAACCCATATACACTTCAACCCAGGCCCTTTGCCTGGTCCATATTGTTAATTGGGGGACAAAAAAAATAAAACCAGAATAATCTCTCCAAGAGAATCTGAGTCTATTGTACCTAGATAACGAATAATGCCTTTTCACATGAAAAGATGCTCCACATCACTAATCGTCAGAGAGATGCAAATCAACACAACTATGAGGTACCGTCTATGCTACTGAGATTGGCATACATCACAAAGAAGGAAAACAAGCAGTGCTGGCAGGGATGTGGAGAGAAAGGAACTCTTTTTCAGTGCTGGTGAGAATGCATCTAGTCCAACCTTTATGGAAAACTTATATGGAGATTCCTCCAAAAACTGGAAACTGGGCTCTCATATGATCCAGCAATATCACTCCTAGGGATATACTCGAGAAACACAAAAATACAATACAAAAATCCCTTCCTCACACCTATATTCATTGCAGTAGTATTTACAATAGCCAGACTCTGGAAACAACGAAGATGTCCTTCAACAGCTAAGTGCCTAAGGAAACTGTGATATATATACAAAATGGAATACTATGCAGCCATCAGGAGAGATGAAGTCATGAAATTTTCCTATACATGGATATACATGGAATCTATTGTGCTTAGTGAAATAAGTCAGAGGGAGAGAGATAGACGCAGAATAGTCTCACTCATCTATGGGTTTTCAGAAAAATGAAAGACATTTTTGCAAGAATTCTCAGAGACAAAAGATATAAGTGCTGGAAGGTGCAGCTCACAGCATGAAGCTCACCACAAAGAGTGATGAGTGCTGTTAGAGAAATAACTACATTGAGAACTATCCTAACAATGTGAATGAATGAGGGAAGTAGAAAGTCTGTCTCAAGTACAGGTGTGGGTGGGGTGGGGAGGAGGGAGATTTGGGACATTGGTAGTAGAATGTTGCACTGGTGAAGGGGGGTGTTCCTTACATGACTGAAATCATACAACTTCAAGCATATTTGTAATCAAGGTGTTTAATTAAGGATAATTAAGAAAAGAGTAATGCCTTTAATAGTCAAACTACTTTTTCCCATAATCAAACCAACTGTGCCTGGTGATGAGACCCATAGTCCCTAATTTCAACTCATAAGGACATTGACCAAGAGTGACAGTTATATGTTCAGGGCAAATTATTTCAAGGGCTCTGCTACAGAGGTCACAAGGTGAAGATCGTTTATGCACTAGTGTTTTCTTGGGCTGGATCAGGAAGCATAATTGTTGATAGGAGGGAGCCCAGATTTTTAGGGGCTCAGGCTGGCACCTTTTCCAGTTTCCCTGCATAGAAGTGTTTGGCTCCGAGGGAACAAAATTTAAAAACAAACTGCAGTTTCTACGTCATTCCACAATGAAAACAATAAATATGATTCCAAGGAACTGTGTTTTTAACTTTCTGTAAGTTTCAAAATGACTTATAAGTGAAAAACTATATTTAGCCCAGTGAAAGCCCATTATATCTTTTTCTACCTGATGGGCTGCAAACTCACTCATCAGGTTTCATTTGCATTTTCAAAGGCTAGAAATTTTACAATAGCGGCCTGATCCTTTATTTATATTTTAAGAGCATCCTGAAGCCTCCCTATAAATTCCATATAACTCAGAAATACCCTAGGTTATCTTTTTTATTTTTTTTTACTACCAAGTGATTTTATTCAAGCTTGGAATATAAAGAAACAATACAAAGGAACAGGATAAAAGCAAACTAAAACAAACTCTCATATTCTAACTCTAGAACTGATTGAACAGACATGAACCTGTTCTGTAGTTATCTAAAACATACACAATAAAAGAAACCAATATTGCCTTAATAAAAATAAAACAAACAACTTTAATTTGAAAAGTGGAAAGAATATATATGAAAAAAGAACTTTGTCCAGCTATGCAAGTTCTTATTCTCAAAGCAACTGTTATGTTTCTTTTATATTCTTCCATAAAACTTTATATGTCTAAAATTGGTTCATATTTTTATGACATATATTTGTGCTTTTATTCTTTATTAGCCACTTAATAATCAGTAGGAGTCTGAAATATGCATTATCTTTGGCCTTTCCTTACTCATAGAACAGTTTGATTTGAACATCTTTCTTATATGAGTATTTAGAATTTTCTCACAATATAGTGTTGGTTAAATCTCTGTGACTATAACTATTTTAGTCATGCTCTAGTAACAACATTTGAGCTGTTTGTACTCTTTTGATTTTGTAAACAGTACTGCAATTGATCATGGTTGTCACTGGCATTTCACACAGGGTCAGGTATGACTATGGCATAAACTTCTGGAAAAGGGATCACTGAATCAACATGTGTACTTTAATACTTTTGATGAATATGGTCAAATTTTCCTCCAAAAAAGTTGAACTAATTTATGTGCCTACAAGAAATTTTATTTTAATTTTAAAAATAAAATAAAATAAAATAAAATTTTATTTATTTTTTATCTGAAACCAATAAAAATGCTTTAATCTAATAAAACAGAGAATCCTGCAAGTTATTCTATAGAATCTATTTGTTTCCAAGTCTGTTAAGAGCATTTTCCAAGTGGAGAGACAGAATTAACCACTGAGCATCACCAGGTGTGGTACAAAAATTTAATAAAAAATTAGCCAGGGAAATTAAGCAATCAATAGATAAAAAAATTTAAACAAATAAAAGAACTTTTTCAGAGGATGAGAGTTCATGCAAACAAAATTGCAGCATCTAAAGAATACACTACGAAGCAATAGTAACATAACATCACAGGGAAAAACCTCATTGTTATACATGAATGTAAGTTACAAACCAGTATTAATAAGATAGTTGAAAAAGAAAAAATAGACCAAAGGATGAAAGGAAAATTAAGGTTCTTAATAAACAAAGACAAGGGGAATAATCTCTCAATTAAGAAACACCAGA